>OX336902.1:3026685-3039185 GCA_946959425.1 Argyrosomus regius
GAGTGAAATATTTATCTGAACGCTTCGACTAACAGCACACACACTTTAATGGATGTTAACACACACCGCGTGTGTGTGTGTGTGTGTGTGTGTGTGTGTGTATTTAAGAATAAAGTAATCGAGTAAATCGCGTACAGCGCAAGCAGGTGAGTTAAACAAGGTCACTTCCTGTCACTCATCGTCACTTCTGTGATGTCATCTCTAACAGTTAGCGTTAGCATAGCTTCATGTTAGCCTGTATACGTTCTCTGTGAGTTTGTTTGACGTTTGTTTGCCGTTTGTTCTTCAGACGAGCCTCAGGTCACATGATGAGAATAGGAAATGATCACTTCCTGTTTATCTGCCACCACGCTGAGTCGCCTCACTGAGCGCTAAGTCTTAAAGCATGTATGATGGACACACTGATGTATTATTAAACACACACACACACACACACACACACACACATTCATCATTTATTGGATGTAAAATGAATAAATAAATAAAAGTGAGCTGAAGACAGACGAGCGACATCATCACACAGAGAGTGTGTGTGTGACAGAAACACACACACACTCTGTAACACACTGAGCTCTACTGCCTGTCAATCACACACACACACACACACACACACGCACGCACGCACACACGCACGCAGGTGTTGTTCTCAGTGGAGCGTTTGTTTTATTCTTCTGACAGTCCCAGAAGGACGGAGCTTACGACAAACAATCAGACAAGAAAAACACACCATGAAGCCTTGTGTGAGCATTGTGTGAACGTTGTGTGAACGTTGTGTGGAGGTTGTGTGGAGGTTGTGTGAGCATTGTGTGGAGGTTGTGTGGAGGTTTTGTGAATGTTGTGTGATCGTTGTGTGAGCGTTGTGTGGAGGTTGTGTGATCGTTGTGTGAGCATTGTGTGGAGGTTGTGTGGAGGTTTTGTGAATGTTGTGTGATCGTTGTGTGAGCGTTGTGTGGAGGTTGTGTGATCGTTGTGTGAGCATTGTGTGGAGGTTGTGTGATCGTTGTGTGAGCATTGTGTGATCGTTGTGTGGAGGTTGTGTGATCGTTGTGTGAGCATTGTGTGATGGTTGTGTGAGCGTTGTGTGAACGTTGTGTGGAGGTTGTGTGAGCGTTGTGTGATCGTTGTGTGGAGGTTGTGTGAGCGTTCTGTGATCGTTGTGTGATTGTTGTGTGGAGGTTGTGTGAGCGTTGTGTGGAGGTTGTGTGTTGGTTCAGAGACAGACAGGCATGCCTGTCAGCTGCAGTACGTGTTTATGAGCACACGGCAGAGTCGGGTCACGACCTACAGACGTGTTCAGATGGTCACATAACAGCCGGTCTGACAGGCGGACATGTTGGAACCTGACAGTTATTTCCTTCGTCCACAGAGAGGAGCAGAGAGAACAGAGCGGGGAACCCCTCAAAGATTTACTGTGTTCGACATGTGAGACGATAATATAAAATAAAACTATAATTACAGATAACGTGTCCGGTATATGATCCACGGGTTCAGACGGGCTCAGCGAGGTCTCACTGCTTTCTGCTGAGCGTTAACTAACCTGAATAACTTTGAGAGCTCTTTAATTAACTTTAATTAACTTTCATTAACTAGTTTTTTTTTTAAAGATTTTTTGGCCTTTTTGAGCTTTATTGTACAGAGACAGCTGAAGAGTGACAGGAATGTGGGGAGAGAGAGAGAGATGGGGAATGACATGCAGCAAAGGACCACAGGTCTGATTCGAACCCTGGACCACTGCGGCAAGGACTGAGCCTTAGTACATGGGGCGGATGCTCTACCAACTGAGCTAAACAACACCCCATTAACTAGTTTTGAGGACCCATGCTTTATGTGTTATGACCTGGACAAAGAGCCTGATCCTGCCGAGCCCTCAACAATAACTCAACACTGAAGGCGTCTCACACACACACATGCACACACAGACACATGATCGCAGAGGACGTGTGGATTCAAACATGGACACAGTCTACCTGTACTGCTCACCATCGCCCTTCTTATTAACATGATGAACTGTGTTATGAATAAATAAACAGGTGTTCTTGTGGCGATGCTTCACGTGTTCTTCTTCATGACTGTGTGACAGGTCTGATCTCATAAATCATTTCATTCATCAGAAAACTTTATTAATCGATCCTAGATCATCGTTGTCATCTGAACCTCAGAGTCATCAGAGGAATGCTGCAGTCAGGTCGTCACACTTGTGTAATTAGTGCACTAATGCTAATCACATGCTGTTTGTTGTTTGTTTGAACCCGCAGGACACACACACACACCTGCAGCAGTGTGTGTGTGTCTGTGTGTGGAGATGGATGAGGTAAACAGCTAGCATGCTATGCTGATGTGTACAGTGTATCCATTAGGAGCTAATGAGTGCAGTGCTAACGAAGCCAAGCCTGGCTCACTGTCTTAATGACCTCACTGTTAACCATTAGCCACCTGATGAGCTCAGTGCTAACGCAGCCTAGCACGGCACGCTACGCTAATGACTCCACCATAATGAGCTCAGTGTGGGTGTAGCCTAGCAGTTGGCCGTTAACTAGCTGCTAGCAGTCATTACAGTAAACATTGAACTGACTGAGGAGTAACACTCGGCTGCAGGTTTTCACCATGTGACCTAACTCACCTGCACACTTGGTCCTGGCTCTGAGAGGTGGTCCAGGGTTTCCCGTGCCTCCTTCCAGGGGCCTGGTGAGCAGCACGCTGATCTCATACTCGGTGTCGGGGTCCAGGTGTCCAATCTTGTGTGTGGACTTATCCACGGGCGTTGTGTCGATCAACAGGCCAGACACCGTACGGTACTCCACCTAACCCACACAAAAAGTCATCACTGCAACAAGTCCTGACCACAGGAATCTCTCTAAAGACCCCCAGAAGCTCCTCAGGGACCACAAGAACCCCCCACAGACCCCAGAAGCTACTCAGGGACCACAAGAACCTCCCCGCAGACCCCCAGAACCTCCCCAGGCATCACAAGAACCTCCCTGCAGACCCCCAGACGCTCCTCAGGGACCACAAGAACCCCCCACAGACCCCAGAAGCTACTCAGGGACCACAAGAACCTCCCTGCAGACCCCCAGAAGCTCCTCAGGCACCACAAGAACCTCCCCGCAGACCCCCAGAAGCTCCTCAGGGACCACAAGAACCTCCCCACAGACCCCCAGAACCTCCTCAGGCACCACAAGAACCTCCCCACAGACCCCCAGAAGCTCCTCAGGGACCATAAGAACCTCCCCGCAGACCCCAGATGCTACTCAGGGAGCGCAAGAACCCCCCACAGACCCCAGAAGCTACTCAGGGACCACAAGAACCCCTCACAGACCCCCAGAAACTACTCAGGGACTACAAGAACCCCCCACAGACCCCAGAAGCTACTCAGGTACCACATGAACCCCATGTCAGACCCTTAGAACCATTCATAGAAAGATTCATAGAACCTTATCTAAGATACTTAAGACCTCTTTACAGATATGTAGACCCTAAACAAGAACCCAGACTTCTCAAATATCCATCAAGGACCAGTAGAAACCCTCACAAGTCTCTAGAACATCTTTAGCATGACTAAAACCCTCCTTGAAGTCTTCCAGAACCCTAAAACCTTCCTAAAACTGTGCCCCAAAAGGACCTCCAACGTAGGACTTTCTCAAATATCTATTGAACCTGATCAAGGTCCATTAGAATGCCATACAGATCTTGTAATATATATAAATGTAATCAAGAAACACCAAACACCTAGAAGGTCCCTATAAACTCATCAAGGAACACCTAAACCATATTCCAGATCCCCACAAACAGGTCAAGAACCACTGGAACCTTCTCACCTGGACCACCTGGAAAGACCCCTCGCAGATCACTACCACCTCCTCATAGATCCCTGTAACCTCATCAAGGATGACTAGAACCCATCTAAGATCCCTAAAACCTCTTAATAACAGCGAGAACTCCAGGGAACATTAGCCCCCTATCGTAGAGGTTCCTCATCAGGAACCATCTGAAGAAGCTCAAACACTATCCGGCTGAATGAATCTAACTTCACATCTTGTGGTTCCATGTAGTAGTCCACCAAAACCATAAGGACCAAAACACACCACTTACAGATCCCTGGACCTCCTGAGCCCAAGTACAGATCAGTAGAATCTCCTCAAAAACCCAATCCAGACCCCTACAAACTCTTTATGGATCCCTAAACACCCACACAGAACCCTGAAAGACTATCTGCGACCTCATCAGGACATCACACCCTGGTGAGATGACCAGAACCTGACAGAGACCCACCAGAACCTTCTTCCAATCACAGTCTTCAGCACTCACTTCTCTCTCAATGATTGGTCCATCCCCGTTGATGGAGTTGGCATTGAGTTGGATCCACAGGTAGGTGGCGCCCACAGCTGTCAGCTGAGGGGGGGCGATCGGTACCGGAGGTTCTGAGGGACAAACAGAACCTGGATCAGTTTTATCTCACACACACACACACACACACACACACACACACACACACGCACACACACACACTCCTCTGATCTCTCTTAACGAGGGAGAAAGGAGTTAACGAGTTAATTAATATTCGTGACCTTCGGCGAATCATGGCAGACCTGGATTCCATTACCCAGAATCCCCGGTGGTGCTGCTCTACTTCCTCCTGACCCACTTCAACAGACACACACACACACACACACACACACGCACACACACACACACACACACACACACACACACACACACACACAGTAGGATACATGTGTAATGATGCATGTTTATCATGTAACATGCTCAGGTTAAGACTCACCTCTGTGTTTGTGTGTGTGTGTGTCTGTGTGTGTGTGTGTGTGTGCGTGCGTGTGATAAAACACACACAGTTTGAGTGACAGTTCAATCAGGGGTTTAACTGCCGGGGATTGTGGGATATTTGTCATGTCATGTGACCAACAAACACGTCCTCACCTGTCACTGTGTGTGTGCAGAGAGATCAGACAAGCGCACACACACACACACACACACACACACACACACACACACACACAGAAACTCTAAGGAAAGCCGGTGCAGCCACAATTCCTCTTGAAAACAGCTGTTATATAGAACCTGACCAGAACCACCAGAACCACCTCAGAGAAAGAACCTGGAACCATCAAGAACCACTAGAACCCATTACAGGTCCACAGGAGAGAGAGAGTGACAGGTGAAGAGAGGGAGAGAGGTTAAGAGAGAGAGAGAGACAGGTGAAGAATTTAATTTAAATCAACCTTTATTCCTGAATTCTTCTTTTTACAGTTTGTCCTTTCCTTTTCCCGCAAACTCAAAAAACAAACCAAAACAACAAAATAAATAAAACCAAAACAAACAAACAAACAAACTTGTTAAAAGTTCAGTAGCAGAGAGTTCCCTCTAACTGAACACAGAACATCCTTCACAGCCCACATCTTTACAAACTCCTGTGTTCGTCCAGTCAGTTCATAAAAACTGAACTCTACCCTGAGCCGAGCTGCCAGCAGCCCGGTCACCATGGACACCACGTCCCTCTGACCCCTGACCTCTGACCCTGTTCTTCCTGGTCTTCCAGATAGCCAACTTAGCTGTCCCTGAGACAAAGTTTATTAGCTGGTGGACAGACTTCTTTCTATGGCAATAACGTGGCCCAAAAATAAAAAGACCAAAAGAAAACACCTCACCTAAGCACTGAAACCACCTCTGTAGGTGCCTGAACAAAGCCTCTAATCTGGGACACTGGACAAAGAGATGGAAGACTGTCTCTGACTGGGAGCAGAAGGCACAGCCGTCCCCTGTGTTCGGATCAAGGTGCACCAGATACCTGTTTGTAGCTATGGCCCCGTGTACAATCCTCCACTGGAGGTCTCCTGTCCGTACCGCCAACAGCCCTTCGGGGAAGATCCCACGCCAAAGACCTCAGTCCACCTGGACACCTTCACCCCTGCCAGGGAGCGTAAGTTTAAGACCTTGACGCTGAGGAAGTAGAGGTCTTTCTTCCCCAGAGTCTCAAAGTCTGTGGACTCTGGGGTCTTCAGACTCAGCAGGTCGTCCTCCTCTGGCTTCCATTGTCCCACAGCTGAAGACACAGCCAGGGAGGGAAAGACGTACTCACATTCATCATCCCATTGGTCAGATAGAGTACAGTTCTCAGCAAACGCTCTGAGGCCTGCTGGCAGGGAAGCACAGACCTCCTCCACCAGCCTGTGCAGCACTCTGGTGGACCTGATACAGAGCATGTCTGCAAGATGAGGGACAGACGTCTTCATGAGATGACCCAACTTGACTAGTCCAGCCTCTCTCAGTCTGACTCTCAGGCTGGCAGACGACAGGACCTGAGAGGTGATGATGCTGCTCCCAAAGAGCGGCTCTTCGAAGACCCACATCCCTGGTGTGGTCCCAGTCTTCCGTTTAGATGTTAGAGTCTGCCAGGCCTGTAACACCGACCGGTAGAACGATGTTAGTCCTGTTGTATCCACAGACTGAGGCTGGACTAGGAACAGCTGCTTGTCGTAGCCGAGTCGTCCAGCCTTCCTGAGCAGGAGACAGGCTGTGTCTGTCCATGGCAGACCAAGGCTGTACAGCAGCCTCTGGGTGGTCTGCAGTCTGAGTGCTGTGATCCGAGAGTCTATATCCACCAGTCCCTGTCCACCCTCCTGCACCGGCAGATACAGGACAGAAGCCCGTGTCCAGTGCTGCCCAGACCAGAAGAAGTCCACAATCTCCTTCTGGATGTTGTTAATCACGCCTCTTGGTGGTGTTAAGACTGTCAGTCTGTGCCAAAGGGCCGAGGCGACCAAGTTATTGGCAATGAGGACCCAGCCCCTGTAGGAGAGCTGAGGGAGCAGCCATTTCCATTTGGTTAGTCTGGCACACACCTTCTCCAGAACACCCTCCCAGTTCTTCCTCTCATACTCCTCAGTCCCTAGAAAGACACCTAGTACCCTGAGTCCCTGTCTACCCCAGCCCAGGTCCCCTGGTAGCTTTGGTGTCTGTCTGTCTGTTCACTGCCCGATTAGTAATGCTTCGCTCTTGTCCCAGTTTACTTTGGCAGAGGAAGCTTTCTGGTACAGTGTAAGGCTTTCTGTCAGGTTATCTACATCCCCCTGGTCTCTGATCAACACACTGATGTCATCAGCATAGGCTGATAACACTAACGGGGGGCGCTGGGGCAGACCAGGTGACCGCAGCCCTGTCAGCTTAGACCTAAGTCTACAAAGTAGAGGTTCGATGGCTAGACTGTAGAGCTGTCCAGAAATGGGACAGCCCTGTCTGATACCCCTCCTAACTTTGACTGGACAGCTCAACCCTCCACCCACCTTCACCAAACAACACGCGTCTGTGTACAACAAACCCAGCAGTGACAAAAACCTACCACCAAAACCAAAAGTGTGTGAGTGTGTGTGTGTGAGACAGGGAGAGAGAGAGAGACAGGTGAAGAGAGAGAGAGAGAGAGAGAGAGAGAGAGAGAGGTGAAGAGAGAGAGATAGAGAGAGAGAGGTGAAGAGAGAGAGAGACGGGTGAAGAGAGAGAGATAGAGAGAGAGACAGGTGAAGAGAGAGAGAGGTAAGAGAGAGAGAGAGAGAGAGAGAGAGAGAGAGAGAGAGGTAAAGATTGAGGTAAAGAGAGAGAGACAGGTGAAGAGAGAGAGGTAAAGAGAGGGACAGGTGAAGAGAGAGAGAGGTAAAGAGAGAGAGACAGGTGAAGAGAGAGAGAGAGAGAGAGGTTCGATGGCTAGACTGTAGAGCTGTCCAGAAATGGGACAGCTCTGTCTGATACCCCTCCTAACTTTGACTGGACAGCTCAACCCGCCACCCACCTTCACCAAACAACACGCGTCTGTGTACAACAACAGACGCCGAACGTGTAGCCATCGAACCTCTACAGACTCAGCAACCACAGCCTGGCCTTAGAGAGAGGCCGACACAGACAGACGTGGCTGCCCAGAGAAGACAGACTGTGCACCCACTGCACACAACACGAGGTGTAAACCGAGCTGCACTTCCTAACCACCTGCCATCTATACAAAGACATCAGAGACATATATTTCCCACAAATCACAAACACACAGAAAGACTTTGAGACATTAGACCACATCCACAAACTTCCATACCTGCTGGGTGAAGTACAGCAATGTGCACAAATAGCTGCAAGATTCGTGAACTGCTGCGACCACAGAAGGAGGTCCAGAGGACAGGAAGGACAGACATAAACCATCCCCTCCTGATGGACATCATTTACTTTGTACATATTGAACAATTTTATTATTATTATTTCATATTCCTGTATTTTATGTTAAGACATTTATCTGTGCTTCTTGTTGATGTCACGCTTTGGCAATGTTAACATATGTTTCCCATGCCAATAAAGCTGTATTGAATTGAATTGAATTGAGAGAGAGAGACAGAGACAGAGACAGAGAGAGAGAGACAGGTGAAGAGAGAGAGACAGAGAGAGAGAGAGAGAGAGAGACAGAGACAGAGAGAGAGAGACAGGTGAAGAGAGAGCGAGAGAGAGAGAGAGAGAGAGACAGGTGAAGAGAGAGAGAGAGAGAGAGAGAGAGAGAGAGAGACAGGTGAGAGAGAGAGAGAGAGAGAGAGACACACACACACAGGTGAAGAGGAAATCAATCAAGCTGAAAAAGAAAATTCAGCCAATCAGAGGACAGGACTCACGTTTGACTGTGAGGTCAGCGTAGGAGGACACACCCACGCCTCGCTCTGATTGGGCGATGCAGCGATAGCGCCCAGAGTCGCCCTTCGTCGTGTTTTCCACGTCAAAGTTCGCCGTGTAGCGCCGATTGCTCGTGGCTTTGGTTTCCCTGACAACCGCCTGGCGACCACCCATCCCCTGACGACCAAAGAGCATTAGAGTAATACACACAGTACACACAGTACACAACAATACATACAGTACACACAGTACACAACAATACACACAGTACACACCAAGACACACAGTACACACAGTACACAACAATACACACAGTACACACGGTACACAACAATACACAACAATACACACAGTACACAACAATACACACAGTACACACAGTACAAACAGTACTGTGTGTACTGTTTATCAGTTTTTATCAGTGGCCCTCTTCCCACACTCGGAGAGCTCCATTCCTGGCTTCAGGCTGCCTGCACCTGTCTTGGTTTTCATTTCATAGACAATTTCAACTTATTTTGGAACCGCCCCTCTTTTTACCGGCACGATGGACTCCATCCGAGTAAACTGGGCCCTCACATGCTTGCGGCCAATTTTCAATATACTGTCGCCAGTCACCAAGCACATGCATGACTGTTTACAATTAACACCCCCTCCGCGGTACCTGCCTCTTTTTCTTCTACGGAGTATTCAGAGGACATGGTCTCTCGGAGCTACTCCATCTATCAGGCCGCAGCCAACACTACCTCCCATAGACAACTGGTTTCCCACAGACCAATGTACTGATTTAATTTCTGGTATCCCCACTGATCTGCAAATTTCTGATGTCCTGCTCAATTCTAAATGCAACTCAGAGCCTAGTCCCATACCTGTGCTAACTAAAACTAGAGCTCATAAACATAATCACAGTATCCGCATTTGTAGGTATCTACAGCCTCTATTGCATACACCCGCAATCTGCAATGCTGATCCTAAACCACTTAAACTGGCATTGCTAAATGCTCGCTCGATCACCAACAAATCTTTTATTCTGAATAATTTTTTCATCTCCAAAGAACTGGACTTTATGTTTCTCACTGAGACCTGGCAGAGAGGTGAAGAATACGTCTCCATGAAGGAGTTATGCCCGCCTGACTGTGCTTTTATATGTGCCCCAAGAACCACTGGCCGTGGGGTGGTCTAGCCCTGCTGTACAAAGACAGTTTTTGTCTACGGAGGGTAAACTGTGCAAAGCCTACCTCGTTTGAACTATTAATTTCTACAGTTGGCCGCTCAAACCCATTTTATTGTATCTTAATCTATCGTCCTCCTGGTGTCAACGGTCAATTTCTGACTGAATTTAGTGAGTTTTTGGCATCCATCACCTCATTTGGTAGAATTTTATTGCTTGGTGACTTTAATGTGCCGGTAAACGACACCACCAACAGCTTTGTCAACAACTTTATAAATCTCACAGAATCTCTTAACTTCACTGAACATGTCTATGGCCCGACACATGTTATGGGTAACACTCTTGACCTAGTTTTTACTTTGGATCTGGACATTGAGTGCATCAGCTCTGAGGAGCTGATGCACTCAATGACCCGATCATAGCTGCATCCTTTTTAACCTGTCTGTTATTTCTGATTGTGCATCCAGTAAGCGTGTGAAATTGTCCCGCATGTTAAACAACCTCTCTGCTGAGAAATTTTCAACCATTTTTGAGAGTTTGGTACAGCCTTCTACTGTCAGTATTGATGTTGATTCTCAAGTGTCAACCTTTAACTCACATTGCTCTGCCATTCTCGATGAGATTGCTCCTCTAAGGCCTCGTTTCATTCCCGCTGCGAATTCCACTCCTTGGTTAAATGAGGACATCCGCAGCCTCCATCGTAAATGCCGGAGAGCTGAGTGCTTGTGGAAATCAACTAAGCTTTTGGTACATCGTCTTCATTTTAAAGAAATTTTAGTTGAGCTCAATTCTGTGGTTAAGGTGGCTAGAGCCTCCTATTTTGCAAATCTTATTGCTTCAAACAAAAGAAACCCAAGGGTTATTTTTGATAACATAAATAATATTACTGGTGCACCAGTACCTGCTCTACCTGTGTCCTCTGATAAGGACTGTAGTGATTTCTTATTGTTTTTTGTGAACAAAGTCACCAGTGTAAAAGCCAATATAATGCCTGTCTTTAACTCCTCCCTGCCTGATCCTCCTGAACTGCAACCCATCATTGGTAATTTCTCTCCAGTGTCCCCTCTCCAATTAATAGACATTGTGCATAAAATGAAGTCCACTTCCGGCCCACTAGATATCCTGCCCACAACCTTGCTGAAAGATGTCTTTAGCACTATCGCTCCATCCCTGCTCTCCATCATCAATTGCTCGCTGGTTTCTGGTTCCGTCCCGTCCTACTTTAAACTTGCAGTTGTTCAACCTCTCCTTAAAAAACCTAGTCTAGACCCCTCTGTTCTCAGTAACTACCGGCCCATTTCCAAGCTCCCCTTTGCTTCAAAAGTGTTAGAAAAAGTCATTGCCAATCAGTTAGTCACTGCATTGAACAGACATAGCATTTTTGACAAGTTTCAATCCGGTTATCGTCAATTTCATTCCACCGAAACAGCTCTTCTCAGGGTATCAAATGACATCATGATGGCCTCTGACTCCAACAAATGCACAATCCTGGTCCTGCTCGATTTGAGTGCAGCGTTCGACACGGTAGATCATGGCATCCTTTTGGACAGGCTGAGAGACTGGGTGGGAATATCAGGGACTGCCCTAAATTGGTTTAGGTCCTATCTGTCTGATAGGTCTTTCTCTGTAGTTGTTGGCCTGCACAAGTCAGAGTCGGTCCCCTTTTCTTGTGGTGTTCCCCAGGGTTCGGTTTTGGGGCCCATCCTATTTTCATTGTATATGCTTCCTCTCAGGGAATCTCATATCATATGTATGCAGATGACCTTCAGTTATATGTTTCTTTTAACCCTGACAGCACAGAACTAATTACTTCTCTGCAGGACTGCTTTACTACAATCAAGGACTGGATGGCCAGTAGCTATCTGCAATTAAATGAGGCAAAAACTGAGGTTTTAATTGTTGTCTAAGGCTGTCACTTGCTTAGGGGCCCTTTCTGCTAATGTGCGCACCAGCTCTAGGAACCTCGGTGTTATTTTTGATCGGTCCATGCTCTTTGATGAACACATAAAAACTATAACCCAGTCCTGCTTTTTTCACCTTAGAAATATTTCCAAACTCAGGTCAATTGTATCTCACTCAGAACTCGAAATGATCATTCACGCCTTCATCTCCTCACGCTTAGACTACTGTAACTCCCTCTTCACCTGCCTCAGTAAAGCCTCACTAGACCGCCTTCAGTTAATTCAAAATGCAGCCGCACGACTTCTGTCCAGATCCCACAAATTCTCCCACATCACTCCTGTTTTAGCGACCTTGCACTGGCTCCCGGTAAAATTCAGAATTCAATATAAAATCCTCACCCTCACATACAGAGCCCTCAACGACCAGGCCCCTCCATACTTAGCAGATCTCCTCTCTTTTCACCACCCCGTGAGGTCGCTGTGTTCCGCTGGAAGCCTACTACTCAGTGTTCCACACAGCAGACTGAAAACTAGAGGTGATAGGGCTTTTCAGTCTGCTGCGCCAAAATGGTGGAACTCTCTTCCTTTTGTGTTAAGAGCTGCTGACACTTTTAAAAAACAATTAAAAACATATCTGTTTAGGCAGGCATTTGAATGAGTCGGGGGTTTGTATTGTTTGTATTGGGTCGCTGTAAAATGTGGTGCTGCTTTTGTTGTTATTTACTTGTGTACCGTTGGTATGATGTTTGTGTTTTTATGTATCTTGTGAAGCACTTTGT
>OX336902.1:3049185-3299185 GCA_946959425.1 Argyrosomus regius
TGTTCACGTTGTCATGTTTAACCCTTTGGGGTCTGAGCCCATTTTGGCCGTTTTTGAATACTTTTGATTTTGCCTTTACATACCACATAAAAAAATGTTTGCCATACCCATGCTTGGTATCTTTTTTTTCAGCACAACTTCATCTATATGATCTGCTAATTATTTTTTCACTTTGACCTACTTTATTAACACATTGGGCCCAAAAATACAAAAAAAATTTTTTTTTTTTAAATTATCAAATCCGAATTGAAAAAATATACTATTTATTACAATAAAAAACACAAACATGCTCAATTAACTGTTTTGGAACTTGAAAAAGTAAACATAGGTTGCAAATATGAACAAATAAATGTGAAATAAAGCAATACTTTATACAAATATTTACCATAAAAAGCATGTATATTTATAGGCGTTTTTTACCTTGTCACCTGCAAGTCTTCAAAACAAAGAAAACTACACCAGTGCTTTGTATTCCCTCAAAGTCTCAAATAGTGCAAATGTAATATAAGAGCTAAAATTGAGATGTAATCAAACTATATACAAATTGAGGTGTAATCAAACTATATACAAATATTTCAAACTATATACAATGGGACAAAGTTTTTTTTTTATTTTTATTTTTTTATCTGTGCCACTCCGCAAGCAGTTTCTGCCACAACGAGACACAGCGCCACATCACAGGATTGGCACTTCCAGGGAGTGAGGTTTCTTTTTTGTCCACCTGGTGGCAGCGTAGGCAACTCCTGTGGCCTTGTGTGGCTTTCAGGGTGGCATCTGTTACCACGGCAATGGGAACGGGGATGTGGTCCGCACTTCTCTTGGTGGACACGCCCATCCTGTCCACCCCACACAGCTGGGACACCAGTTCTGTTTGGAAGTCCTTGTGGGACATGTGCCTCACTTGGTTTGAGGCACTTATGTCACAATGCAGAAGGTAGGCATTGGTGGTGGCAATATCCACAAGGTGCAAGAAGATGGTGCGGTACCAGCACGCGCTCTGCGGTGGGTGGAGTAGTACTGCAGCAGCTGGTCGGACAGGTCAACACCACCCATGTTCCTGTTGTAGGCGATGACTGGGGTGGGGCAGGAGATGTTTTTCACTGCCCAGCGTTCCATCTTTCTCCTTCACCCTCCTCTTGGCCACCTCTCCAGAAACTGCTGGATGGATTGTGGAGCACACCGACACCTCCCGTGTGTCCATCCATTTGGAGCTGGAAACGGCACGGATGTAATGGTGTTCTGTTTCCAGTCATCTGTGATGCTTGGCAGTAGCACCAGAGATGTATAAGTAAGGAGCCCAAGGAACTTGTAGAGCTCTTCAACCTCAACATCAGCCCATTTGTACTTCTTCCCCATTTCTTTGCTTTTTGCTGCACGCTTGTTGGTGTTGGTGCAGAGTGTTCGCACTGTGGTTGGGGAGAAGTACAGCTGAAACAGGTCCAGAGGTGTATAGGCTGCGTGATGGTCCACCTGGGCTCCTGGTGTTCTCCGTGGCATGAAGCGGCTTATTTGTGGAGCAGTGTCAGGGTCGCTTCCAGTTTTCCAGGGCTCCAAGCGATGGAGTGGCCGAGCCTGTGGAGATCTGGACCTCATCTGACTTCTCCTACCACGCCCTCTCCGGGTAGGCCTCCGTGTCGAGGGTCCACTATCCTCATATCTGTATACACATGATAACAAATAAAAAATTAGCGATTGTTCAGGTTATTGTTCATATGCACATGATGGATAGTGAATTCAAATGTGGGCACTAAAATTGTAATTCTCTAGCTCCCTACAACAATGTGAATACTCAGTTTACAAAAGAAAACCTTACAAGTAAATAAATAAATACATACAACTAGAAATAAACATAGATAACATAAAATAAAACACAAAATAAACTCTAGGAAAATTAGTATATCCATCTCCTTGAAATGAGTATGAGAGTTCAGATAAAGCCACCTCTGTATTTATCAGTTCAGCCCTGCTCTTCTGTACACATAAACCTACCTAAATATATATATCACGTTATATACACATCAGGCGGTTTTATAACATTTACAATACAGCAGTAAACAAAACAAAAGCTACAAATATTCATGATTAGTTTGACTTACCTCTCATCACTGGCGACATCGTCGGTGACAAAAGACGGGTCGGTCACCTCATCATCCTCATCGCCGCTCTCCTCCTCCTCCTCCTCAGACGATAAAGATGAAATAACGTTACCTTCTTCGTCGTCCTCGGCAAAAAACAGCCTGAGGGCTTGATTGACATCCAATGACCGCTTCATTTCTGCTTCAAAAACTCCGTCTTCTTGTTCTTCTGTCTTCTTTTCTCCAAACACTCTTTCTTCTTCAAATTACTCCGTCTTCTCCTCCGCTAACTCCTGCCGCTAACTCCCGCGGTTGGCTTCCGGCGGCCACTCACGTTCAGGTTAATGTTCACGTTCTCATGTTTAATGTTCACGTTCTCATGTTTAATGTTCACGTCACATTTCATGTTCACATTAATGTTCATGTTCACATTAATGTTCATGTTCACGTTCTCATGTTTAATGTTCACGTTCAGGTTAATGTTTACATTCTCATGTTTAATGTTCATGTTCTCATGTTTAATGTTCACGTTCAGGTTAATGTTTACATTCTCATGTTTAATGTTCATGTTCTCATGTTTAATGTTCACGTTCAGGTTAATGTTCACGTTCAGGTTAATGTTCACATTCTCATGTTTAATGTTCATGTTCTCATTTTTAATGTTCACGTTCAGGTTAATGTTCACATTCTCATGTTTAATGTTCACGTTCAGGTTAATGTTCACATTGTCACGTTTCATGTCCACCTTCATGTTCATGTTCTATTGGCGTTTATACTAGCCAATAGCGACTGTAGCCACTGCTATGTATTGCAGCTAGCGCTATGAGCTAGCATCAGCATCTACCTTCCAGTGAACACGGCCGGACCGAACAGAAACAGCTAACCACTAATTAATTGCTGCTAACTGACTCTGCCATTAGCAGGCAACAGAACCGGGTTCAGCAGCCGGACTGGACCAGTAAGAACCACTGTCCTGTTTCATGGAGACTTCAATACAGTAGTTAAGTAAAAGTACTTAGTTACTTTCTGGTGAAAGTAAACAGTCTCTCTCTCTCTCTCTCTCTCTCTCACTCTGCAGCTCGCTCGCCTCTGTGGTGGAGGGTTAGTTAGATTTAATGTCCTGCCTCGCCCTGCACACTGCTCCACATATCAGCCGAGAGGAGATCGAACGTGTGTGTGTGTGTGTGTGTGTGTGTGTGTGTGTGTGTGTGTGTGTGTGTCTGATTGGTGGGATTGGCTGCAATTAGTCACACCTCCTCTTTATTGAAAAGAAAGGAGGTGACAAACTCGCCTCCCCTCCCCTCTCCCCTTCGCTCCCCTCCTTTCCTCTTCCCTCTCCTCTCTTCCTCCCCTGCCCTCTCCCCTCCTCTCCCCTCTCCTCCCCTCTCCTCCTCCATGAATCACAGTGAACAGGACAGTAACCACCTCCTCTGTGTGTGTCCTCGCTCAGCCTGTCTCTCACGTGATTGGCTCAGTGATTTAAGAGAGCTGCATTCTCATTCGTCAGCCGTGCGAGCATGTGACAAACGGCTGAGGCTGTTATCTCAGCGGGTTCAGTGTTTCAGTCTGTCCATAACTCAGCGGCTCCATCGACGAAAACACAAAAGCTGCAGCAGCTCGTGCTGCCTTCAGGCGCCTCAGTCCACCTGAGGAGGTATATTGAACGCATCGTTTGTGTTAATGAAACGTTCAGAATGAAACGAGCGTCGCAGCTTTAACGTCTCTCAGCTCGTCCTTTGTGTGGTTCACTCTTTAGGGCTCTCATAGCGTCCCTTTCCGAATAAAAGCTGAACAGACAACCTGCAGACACCTGACACCTAAATCACCACTGGGCACGCTCAGTGACGCCACTTCGGTCCTCCAGGCGGCTTCATTTCCTACCAAGAACGTTTCAAGAATGTTTCAGAAACGTTTCAGACTTTGTTAACTTGCTGGTCATTTTTGTTGATTCTGCACAGGATGTTTTATTTTGAAAATGTGTTTGACTTCCTGTCTGAGCTGTTTGACGTCAAAAACAGATGAGTCACATTCTCCACGATCAGAGCAGGGAGACGCCTCTGAAGCAGACAGACAGACAGACAGACAGGTACCTGCAGGGATCCATGGGTTGCTGGTTGGTCGGTCTCGGGTGTCTCCTTGTTCCCAGTCAAAGTCGTCCTCTTTGGACTGGACCAGAGGACAGTCTGGAGCCTGACCAGACAGACAGGCTGAAACACAGACAGACAGACAGACAGACAGACAGGTAGTCAGACAGACATAAACTCCAGATCGAGACTTTCAGAATAAACAACATTTCCCATGAGCACTCTGTGAGTGTCTGTGGTTAGTTTTATGTTCTTCAGTTCAGTAACATTTCCCAGCATCCTCTCTGCTGACACACACTGACACACACACAGATCATACATGTAAATCTTCGTCTTCAAACACGTCTTAATCTCTCCATTCACACAGTGAATGTATGTGGTGACATCAGGAGTGTGTGTGTGTGTGCATGTGTGTGTGCGTGTGTTTTTAATGTGCCTTCTGTGACAAAGAAAGAAGATGAGCCTTCCAGCTATTTAATGTCAACGCTTTGAGTTGACACACACACACACACACACGCTCATCCCTCAGGACAGTGTTAGCTCATCAACAGATATGAGACAAAATCTGTTTAATCTGCTTCTATGAATTTGCATCTATATAACACACACACACACACACACACACACACACATAGACAACCATATTGAACAGTTACCTAGTGTTTCTGTAGCGCTGAAAGAACGTTCCAAAAATAAACATTATCAGTTTGAAGTAAACTAAAGCTCCCTGCACTGACAATTCATTACGTGTCCGTAAAAACACAAGATAAAGGACGTCAGACAGACACACACACACACACAGACAGACAGACAGACAAACAGACACACACACACACACAGATAGACACACACACACACACACAGACACACAGACAGACAGATAGACACACACACACACAGACAGACAGATAGACACACACACACAGAGAGACACACACACACACACACACACACACACACACAGACAGTAGTCGAGATTTTCTTTCCCTCCACAGGAAATGAGACTAGTGTGTGTGTGTGTGTGTTTGTACAGCAGGAGTAATTAATCATAATGTGCAGTTATTGATCGTCTCCAGTCTCCTGATCAATAAGTACAAGTCGTCTCACTGTGAGGATCATTAACCCTTCAAACACAAGATACACAAAATACACAAAATACACAAGATACACAAGTACTGCTCCTGATGTACTGCTCTGTATTTATAGCTTGAATATACACAGTAAATGTACATCTATATGTATGTATGTGTCCAGTCTAACAGTGAATACAGTAACAGAACCCCAGAACCAGCAGTGTCCAGTCTAACAGTGAATACAGTAACAGAACCTCTGAACCAGCAGTGTCCAGTCTAACAGTGAATACAGTAACAGAACCTCTGAACCAGCAGTGTCCAGTCTAACAGTGAATACAGTAACAGAACCTCTGAACCAGCAGTGTCCAGTCTAACAGTGAATACAGTAACAGAACCCCAGAACCAGCAGTGTCCAGTCTAACAGTGAATACAGTAACAGAACCTCTGAACCAGCAGTGTCCAGTCTAACAGTGAATACAGTAACAGAACCTCTGAACCAGCAGTGTCCAGTCTAACAGTGAATACAGTAACAGAACCTCTGAACCAGCAGTGTCCAGTCTAACAGTGAATACAGTAACAGAACCTCTGAACCAGCAGTGTCCAGTCTAACAGTGAATACAGCAGCCTACCAAGGTGGTTTTCTTGCTGGGTTTGGCTCCTGGCATCCCAGGCTGAGTCAGTTCAGTTAGCTACACGGCTAACCAAGCTAACCACAGTTAGCGCTTCACTACTTAGCAATGTTTCCGTCATAAAGTCTGTAAATCACCTCGGTACTGTAACGTTATTCCCTGTTGGTCTCAGAGGCTGTTCTCCAACCCGGTCCGGTCCGGCTGCTGAGCCCGGTTCTGTTGTCTGCTAACGTCAGATTCAGTTAGAAGCAGTTAATTAGCAGTTAGCTACTTTAGCATGTGGTTATTTTAAAGCTATGTGTCCATCATAAAGTGTGTAAATCACAGAGCTGAAGCTGAGCAGTCGGAGGACATCAGAGGGAAAAGCAGCAAATTTTAATTCATTCAATTTTATTTCTATAGCTCCATATCATAACAAACTTATTTCATGACACTTTTCATACAGAACAGGTCAGACCGTACTCTTTATAATATTATTTACAGAGACCAACAGTTCCACCATGAGCAAGCACTTGGTGACGGTGGCGAGGAAAAACGTCCTTTTAACAGGCAGAAACCTCAAACAGACCCAAGCTCATTGGTAGACGGTCATCCACCACGACCGGTTGAGTTAAAGATAGAGAGGGGAGGGTAGAGAGAGAGAGAGGGGGGAGGGGATAGACAGATAAATAGAGAGAGATAGAGAGACACAGAGACACAGATGCACAGCAGCAGAGACATGTATGTTTGTATGTATGTTTACAGATGGTGGTGGTGGTGGTGATGGTGATGGAGGGAGAGAGAGAGAGAGAGAGAGAGAGAGAGAGGGAGAGGGAGAGAGAGAGAGGGTGGGAGAGAGCGAGAGAGGGGGGGGGGGGGGGTCCCCCGGCAGTCTAGTCCTATAGCAGCATAACTAAGGGATGACCTGAGCCAGCCCTAACTATAAGCTCTATCAAAAAGGAAAGTCTTAAGTTTACTCTTAAAAGTGTTGACCGTGTCTGCCTCCAGAACCCAGAATGGTAGTTTGTTCCACAGAAGAGGAGCTTGATAGCTGAAAGCTCTGGCTCCCAATCTACTTTTGGAAACTATAGGAACCACAAAGAACCCAGCATTCTGAGAGCGCAGTGTTCTAGAGGGGTAGTAAGGTACTATGAGCTCTTTTAGATATGATGGTGCCTGACCATGAAGAGCTTTGTATGTGAGGAGAAGAATTTTAAATTCTATTCTAGATTTAACAGGTAGCCAATGCAAAGAAGCCAAATATATTGTGTATAAAATCTGATCCAGTTTGAATAAAGTTCTGAAGTTGTGCTTTTGTACAGTAATCAGTGAGGCCCGGACATAGATGACTGTAGCAGACACTCACTCGTCTTTTTTCATAAACTCTTCCTCTCTTTTCATCTCTCTCTCTGTTTCTAAAGCTCGCTCGCCCTCCCTCTCTGAAGTCTGAATGAAACCATCTGGAGCTCTCTCTCCAACACAAACCAGAGCTCGCTCTCTCCCTCCAACACAAACCAGAGCCCGCTCTCTCAAAACAGCAAAGACAAAACAAATGTGCATGTTTTCAGGAGAAAGAATCACTACACCTCTCACTCCAGGTTTCACTGTGTTTCACTCCATGTTTCACTACGTGTTTCACTACATGTTTTACTCCATGAGGAGGGGGTGCACAGCAGGTAGAGGAGTGAGTGTTGTTGTGTGTCCATTTCTTCTTTTCTCTGTCACACACTGACCCAGAATCAGGTCTGCACCCCGGTGACCTCACGACACACCAACACACTCATTACTTTATGTGTGTGTGTAGCTTTAGCAGTGATTAGCGTCACAATTAGCCGTTAGCATGTGGTGATGCTAACATGCTGCAAAACTAAATCCTGACAGGTGATTGGACGAGACCGGACAGGCAGGGACGGTGACACGTGCAGCTCCCAGCAGCCCCTGGGGCTGTGTGTGTGTGTGATTGAAAGTGACACACACACATTGTGACAGACAGCAGTAGCCTGTGGTGTGAGTGGTGGCATTTAGCTGGTGAGACACACATACACACACACACACACACACACACACACACACACGCACACAAAAGAAAACAAGAAATCCTTTTTGATGGGCGAGGAAATTCAGACAGGAAGGAAAGAGGGGGTGAGGAAGGACAGAGGGGGTGAGGAAGGAAAGAGGGGGTGAGGAAGGAAAGAGGAGGTGAGGAAGGAAAGAGGAGGTGAAGCAGGCAGTAGGAAAGGAGATGATCATGTTCCACACATTAACATGACTTCAGTTCTGTGAAGTCTAAAAAAAGAAGCTCTGATTAGAGACCAGTGTGTGTGTGTGTGTGTGTGTGTGTGTGTGTGTGTGTGTGTGTGTGTCAGAGTCAACTGAACACACTGAAGCTGTGTACGAGGGTAAAAGTCAACAGGAATCGAGGAAGCGCTCCTCCTGATGTTTAAAATATTCTGCTTTTCCAGAGAGGAAACAGGGCGAGGGCGGTTTAAAGGAAACACTCTGACTTCCTGTGACTGTGAGGAAATCTGACCACGACACCATGACACCATGACATCACAACATCACATGATCACAAGGTGACGAAGACCAAAAACATGACAGAAGACTGAAACAACAGGAACAAATATGAAATAATCACATCTTCATACTGATGCAACTGTGTGTGTGTGTGTAAACTGTGATCTCCAGCAGTAACTGGGCGCTAACAGCTTTAGTGTTAGCACAACGAGCTAACTTGCCCCAGGCCAAACATGAATAATGCAGCAGTCAGCTCAGTGCCTCTGGGTGAGTGTGTGTTAATGTGTGTGTGTGTGTGTGTGTTTGTGTGTGTGTGTGTGTTATCTGGCCGTACTTGAGGCTGTCTATATGACGGTATTAGAATAATATGCTAATTACTAATAATTACCCTGTAACACACACACTCAGATTATCTCCGTGTCCCCTCCTCAAGTCTCTCACCCTTCTTCCTCCTCCTCCTCCCTCTGGGCTGTAACTCCTCCTGGCAAGGACGAAGAGGAGGAGGAGGAGGAGGAGGAGGAGGAAACCTGCAGGACACAACATGTCTGCATGCAGCGACATTTAAGCTGCAAACATCACAGACGACTTTTGAACGTGACGTTCTGTCAGAAACACCTGATGGGAACCTTTAAAACAGACCTCCACCTTTGTTCTCGTGAGCTGATGGAGAACGTTGCTGTGTCTGGGTGACATCAGTGTCTTCAGCTCTGGATGAAGAGTGTCCTGAGGTCACTCAATAAAACTGTTTAAATCTGTTCTCAGATCAGTGCAGTGAATTTTCTTCTATGTTTGTTTGTTTGTTTTGGTCTTTTGTGTCGACAAGAAGCTGCTCCGAACAAACTGTCCTCAGCGGGATCAATAAAGTTATTTTGAACTTTGAGACGTGAAACATGTGAGAGGATCCTGGATGGTCTGTATGACCACAAACAGACAAAGCCAAATGAGTGACAGCTGATGCTGCTGTGTTTACTTAAAGATCTGGCTGAAGTGAAACAAGCAGGTCAGACATCAGGGTGAGTTTGAGCGTTTCCGTGTGTCCTCTGTCTGTCCTCATCAGTCAGACTGTCAACTCATCACCCAGAGGACGCCAGCTGTCAGTTTCGTCCAGTTTCAGGCTCTGTCTCTGTCAAAGTCCACAATGAACCAGATCAGATCTGTCAGAACGAGTCGACACGGCAGCCCGGTCCATCCACTCACGTGTTCCATGGTGGACTCTAGGTGTTTGTGTTCTTGATTCAGATTTTTAAAACCATACTGGAGTCAAGCAAAGCAAAAGTTTTCATCGGATTCAGGCTCCAAAGGTCCTTGACAAAGTTCTGCAGGATCTTTGAAGATGATCTCAGTCCTTATAAATCCTGGGTTTTTGGGGCTGTGGTACGGACTTTTGACAAGGTTTTTGGAGGACCTGAAGGTTCTACAGGTGCTTGAGAATATTGTTGTGGTTCCTGTGAATGGTCCATGAATTGTTAAGTGGTCCTTTGGAGTACTTCATGTTGCTGGGGTACTTCAGGACAGGGTTGCATGGGTTTTTTAAGGGGGATTATTGTGGGTTTCACAGGTCCATGAAAAAGGTGGGTCCAAGTGGTCCACCAAGAGGTTATAGGGCAAAGGATGAGATTTCACCGGCCCTTAGAAAAGCTCTAACGATACCTACAAGGTTCATGGAGTTCATAGGACGATCCAGGGCTTCTTAAGACAGTTATATTAAAACTCAGGGAAGGATTACAGGTCCTTAGAAAGGTTATAGTGAGTCTTGAACAAGTTTTAGGCATCGTTGGGAAGGTTTTGGATGTGCTTGAGCTTCTAGCATTACTGAGAATGTTTCATGAGTTCCTGTAGTCTTCAGGAGGTCAGAGAGAGACGTTAGGAGGTTTCAGTGGTCAATGAGAAGGTTCTGTTCTTCTGGAAGGTCTTCATAAGTCATTCAGGAGGATGTAGCGTAACTGAGTGAGTACTTCAACCAGTTTTATTACAGACAGACAGACAGGCAGTCAGGTGGGTTCTTCTGGATTAGATCAGAGATGAAGACATTTCATGAATCATGTTAGATTAAAGTCAGTGTTCTTAATCTGTCCATTCCTTTAACCTCCCTCTGTCTCTCTGACATCCCTATCACAGGAGGATTGTGGGATTATGTATAATTAATAGATGACAAGAAAAGCTTCATGGCCCAACGAATGATTATACTACGATTACTGACCGCAGAAAATGAGAAGAAGTAAGTTCACAACAGCTGTACTTAAACTGAGACAAGACTATGCTGCTGAAATTAGAGCACTAGACCAGGAAGCACACAGAGTACTACATAAAGGAGGACTAACAGGAGTACCTGAACTGAGACAGAGCATCAGTCCAAAGTGACTTACAAAAAACATTTAGTTTCCAGAAAACGATTTTCATCGGTGAAAAACAGCTGTTAAACCACCAAAGAAGAAGAATGACAATGTCGTTCAAAGAGCTCCAGGCTAACAATGAAACCAACCAACCAACAACCAACAAACAAACAAACCAACCAACCAACCAACCAACCAACAAACAAATCAACAAACAAGCCAACAAACAAACAAACCAATGACCAACAAACCAACAAACCAACAACCAACAAACCAACCAACCAACCAACCAACCAACAAACAAATCAACAAACAAGCCAACAAACAAACAAACCAATGACCAACAAACCAACCAACCAACAAACAAACCAACAAAGGAATGAACTTGTTGTGTTGAACTTTGATTCATGTATGAGACAGCTTTTTGCTGTAGCAGACTCCATAGAGAAACCAGAGGATTGTCCAAAACACTGTAACACACACACACACAAACTGTAATACACACACACACACACACACAAACTGTAACACACACACACACACACACACACACACACACACACACACACACACTCAGCAGCGTAAATGTCAATGATGACACCAGAATCTGCCTCCCCCCTCACCTCCACACACTGAAGGTCATCTCTAACCTCCAGCAGGGGGGGCTGAAAAGGTCTGATCCCACAACACACCACAACACACAACACACACAGTCTGTTGTGTGTTGTGTAGTCAGCACCTCCACACTCGTTCTTCAAACTCCAACACATGATGTGATGTTGGTGAGAAACCTGCAGCACCACGGACCAATCAGCTGCAGTCCTGAACAGAATACAACACACACACATACACACACACACACACACACACACACACACACACACACTCATAGACCATTATGAACTGTCCCTGCAGCTCCCTCATGGCGGTCGACCACTAATGCAAATGTGCTGTGAGCGAGGCCTGGGGGGCACTTAGACCTACACCCTGTCTGTCTGTCTGTCAGCCTGTCTCTGTGCACTTGCTCTGTCGTGGTCTCCGTGTCGTGTTCTCCGTGTCGTGGTCTCCGTGTCGTGTTCTCCGTGTCGTGGTCTACGTGTCGTGTTCTCCGTGTCGTGGTCTCCGTGTCGTGGTCTCCGTGTCGTCGTACAGGCTGACCTTGTGTTGAACTTCAACGTGTCTTTGATAAATTTGAGAACAACATTAGAAGAAGATAAATCAGCTCAGATGAATTCAAATATTAGAACCTATCAACAGGAAGAACTGATCTGACCTCTCTCTCTCTGCGTCTTTAACCTCTCTTAACCTAGACCAATCCCAAAGGGGATTCTTGGTTTCCCGCGGTTACAGTCTGACACACATACAGCCAATCATTAATCAGAGTCTGGTGGCATATTAAGAGTCTGCAGCAGCCCGAGGACACACACACACACACACACAGTGACCCAAAAACTCGTCCTCAGTACAAAGACGTCTCAGAAAGCAGGAGGTCGTCACACACTGAGCGTGCTCAGATGGACCGCCACGTGGAATCACTCAGCCTGCCAGCAGCGCTCTTGTTTACAGACAGCAGCAAACGCACCGACCGAGGCCTGTCAGTCAAAGTGTCTGAAAACATGTTCATTCACACCTGTTCCTCCGTTCACACCTGGACATCCGTTCACATCTGTTCCTCCGTTCACACCTGGTCATCCGTTCACACCTGGTCATTCATTCACACCTGTTCCTCTGTTCACACCTGTACCCCCGTTCACACCTGCCCCTCAGTTCACACCTGGTCATTCATTCACACCTGGTCATTCATTCACACCTGTTCCTCCGTTCACACCTGTTCCTCCGTTCACACCTGGACATCCGTTCACATCTGTTCCTCCATTCACACCTGGTCATCCGTTCACACCTGGTCATTCATTCACACCTGTTCCTCTGTTCACACCTGTACCCCCGTTCACACCTGCCCCTCAGTTCACACCTGGTCATTCATTCACACCTGGTCATTCATTCACACCTGTTCCTCCGTTCACACCTGGACATCCGTTCACATCTGTTCCTCCGTTCACACCTGGTCATCCGTTCACACCTGGTCATTCATTCACACCTGTTCCTCTGTTCACACCTGTACCCCCGTTCACACCTGTCCCTCAGTTCACACCTGGTCATTCATTCACACCTGTGCACATTAACACACACACATTAACACATACACACGTTAACACACACACACACACATTAACACACACACACGTTAACACACACACACACACACACACACACACACATTAACATTAACACACACACAGATATTAGCTGCATATGAATATTTACTGTAGTAATTTAGGTTAAATAGCAGCTTCTGGGCCTGAAGTCCCTGAAGGCTTTACTGACACACACACACACACACACACACACACACACACACACACACACACACACACACACACACACACAGTCACACTGTGTTAGCTTGCAGCACTTTACAGATAATTATCATAATCACGATCAAGAGTTCAAATCTGAATAAAATATTTATTCTTCACTTCTTCAGAGAGAGACGACAGCACCTGAACGCATCACAGCTTCAACAGCACCTGAACGCATCACAGCTTCAGCAGCACCTGAATGCATCACAGCTTCAGCAGCACCTGAACACATCACAGCTTCAGCAGCACCTGAACGCATCACAGCTTCAGCAACACCTGATCGCATCACAGCTTCAGCAGCACCTGATTGCATCACTTTTGTATTAAGTTGTATTGTTTTATGGGTGAAAACAGGAAGTGGTGCTTTCCTTCCTCTGACTGTGTAAAGAGAAGTCATCGCGTGATCGTGACCTCGTCCTCCATTAAATAAAATACTGCACATTATATGTGCTGAATAAAACGTGGTTAATCTCTCAGCCTGAATCTGTTTTTCTTACTACATTTCTCGTTCTTCACTTTCATGCTTCTTGTTTGAATTTCAGTCTTTTTAAAAATCTCTTTAATCTCCCCTAAATCCACGTCACAGCTGTGAATTATCTGCAGCAACAGAAGGAGGAAAGTTCCAGTTTTACACTCCATAAAGGACGACTTCCTGTGTGTGTTTGCATTCGGTCCGGTTGGATTAAAGCTGTTAGCAAAAGGATCCCCGGCTGCGGGCTGAGACACTGCGATCGGCCCCGTGGCCTCTGGGATTAATGTGCCGCCTTCAGACGCAGCGTCTGCAAACCCAGCAGGGATTAAAGGAGCCGGATTAAGACTCCTTTTGTTTAACGTGTAAGATGAGATCGGAGCTGAGGAGGAGGATTTGTGTCTCTGAGAGCGCACAGAGGGAGGCCGGTGTCAGCTCTAAGCTCTGTCACACAGATCCAAATCTCCCTCAGTCCCTGAACTCACCATAGGAAGGTCACACAGTTGATACTTAAACACATCAGCTGCTGCTCGAGGTCATACATGTTCTCAATAAAAACATACAAACTGTGAAAATCCTTTCAAATTACGGACTTTATCTGTAAATCTGCAAACTGTTATTTTAAGTTTCATACAAACTGGACACAAACAATAATTTATTATTCATACAGAATTTATGCTTTCTTAAATTACAGACAAATTCATGTAAAATGACGATAACGATCTGTAATTAAACAGGCAGCTCATTAAGTTAAAATCAGTAAAATAACAGTGTTTCACTGTAAAACTATATGTCACTTTTTAAAGGTATATAATAATAATTCAGTTAAATCTGAACAATCTGTGTGTTGTGTGTGTGTGTGTGTGTGTGTGTGTGTGTGTGTGTGTTTAATCCCTGTCCAGTCTGATCTGTGTTGTGGCCCTAATCCCCGATCATATTCATAAGATTATTGTTTGTAGACAAAGACTTGAAGACTGCAGTAATGAGACAGAGATTAATGTGTGTGTGTGTGTGTGTGTGTTCACATCACAGTAATCTGTGTTAAGATGTTTCCTGCCTGTTCAGCAGCTCTCAAACTTAAAACACTTGTTTATACTTTTGAGGACCGTCTTAGTACGGTTATAAGAAAAATTCAAATTCTAATAATAATAATTAATTTTCATGTCTCTCACTGTTGTTTGTTTATTAAAACACAAAAATAAAAGGATAGTTGTTGTTGTTATGATTGTTGTTATGATAATTATTATTGTTGTTATGATAGTTGTTGTTCTTGTTATGATAATTGTTGTTGTTATGATTGTTGTTGTAAGGTAATTGTTGTTGTTGTTATGATAATTGTTGTTGTTATGATTGTTGTTATGATGATTGTTGTTGTTGTGATAGCTGTTGTTGTTATGATAATTGTTGTTGTTATGATGATTGTAGTTGTTGTTGTTGTTATGATAGTTGTTATGATAGTTGTTGTTATGATTGTTGTTGTTATGATAGTTGTTGTTATGATTGTTGTTGTTATGATTGTTGTTGTTATGATAGTTGTTGTTGTTGTTATAGCTGTTGTTATGATAGTTGTTGTTGTTATGATAGTTGTTGTTGTTATGATAGTCGTTGTCGTTGTTATGATAATTGTTGTTGTTATGATGATTGTAGTTGTTGTTGTTGTTATGATAGTTGTTATGATAGTTGTTGTTATGATTGTTGTTGTTATGATAGTTGTTGTTATGATTGTTGTTGTTATGATTGTTGTTGTTATGATAGTTGTTGTTGTTGTTATAGCTGTTGTTATGATAGTTGTTGTTGTTATGATAGTTGTTGTTGTTATGATAGTCGTTGTCGTTGTTATGATAATTGTTGTTGTTATAATAGTTGTTGTTGTTATGATAGTTGTTGTTATTAAGGGTGCAACGATTAGTCGACGTTGTCGACAAAAATCGATAACATAATTAGTCGCTGACGTATTTAATTGTCGATAATTGTCGGTTACGTCATCACACGTCTTTTTCACGCTGTCGAGCTGAACATCATTTTTCGTACGGAGTGAGTCATCTCACTTCCTACCTATCTCTGCTTAGAGATGCATGCACGTTACGGTAAATAATAGCGGGAGATGACCTGTATAAACATAGTGAAATGGCTGCGGCTGAATTATCGTCCTCTTGTCCAAAAGTGTCAAGGGACTGGGAGCATTTCACCTTCGACACCCAGAAAAAAAAGATTACCTGCAAGTTTTGTAAAGCCGACCTCACGTATCACGGGAGCACGTCTGTCATCCATGAACATTTGAAGAGGAAGCACGTCGGAGCTCTGGGAGACGCGGACTCACCATGGTAAGATATTTAGCTTGTTAGCATAGCCTGCTAGCTATAAATAAGCGGAGCTGTCTTGGATTTTAACATTAAAGTGCAACATTAAAATTGTATTATTCAACTCCACAGTCCAAAGTTACAACTACGCTGTATTCTTTTTCACTTGTTCACTTTTTGATTTTGATTTGACTGTTGGTGCATTACTGCCAGCACTCTTTTTAGCATTTTCAGTTAATGTTAATGTTAAAAGTCAAGATAAAATATGGCTTGAATGTATCCTTTTTCAGTTTTAGATTGTTTTAATTCCTGGTATATTTAAGTTTAAAGGAGCAATTTTACTCTTTTGTCTAACAAATTTCTTTTTTCTTTTTTTCCAAATCAAATTAATGCAGTCCTCCAAAAAAGACAAGTACCATGGATGGTTTTCTGCAAAAGAAGCAGACGTGTACTCCGCAGCAAGCAACTGCCCTCACCAACTCAGTATTAAACATGCTGGTCAGTGACATGAGGCCACTCTCCATGGTTGATGGTGAAGGGTTTCAACAAATGATTCACCAGTTCAACCCTGAATACACCCTGCCATCCCGAACTCATTTCACCCACTTGATGGAGAAGAAATATGAGACAGCCTTTCTGAAGGTAACTGTGCACAAGCACACACGAGTATTAATAATATAATACATGTATAATAATGTGTGTATATATATATATATATATAATGCAAATTACAATATAAATCACTTTATATTTGATATAAACCATTAAATAAACTGATTTTTTTTTAAAAGTTTAAATTACATTATGGCAGAAATGATGTAAATAAAAATACCAAACTGTTATGTTGAATGTTTATTGTATAGACTGTTTGGGTCTTTGCACTTCAACATTTGAACTAAGAATCACTTCTGTACTCATGTCTTTAAAGGTGAAGGAGATCATAAAAGAGGTCGACAGCTCCCTCACGCTGACAGCTGACGTTTGGACCAGCTGTGCCACAGAGGCATACCTTGCACTTTCCTGCCATTTCATCACTAAGGATTGGCAAATGAAGACCCTAACCCTTATTATCATCTTTTGTATCAGGAGTAACCTAACCAGCAGTGTATTAAAAGACATATTTTTAATAAGTTTTATTGTCTTTATTGTTAGTTAACATATACCTTAAACAACCTCAAGCTAAATTTAAAAGCTGGTAGCGAAATAGAGCAATTAATTGTACGATTTATTATCCAGTTAGTCGATTAATCGTTTCAATAATCGATGACTAGTCGACTATCAAAATAGTCGTTAGTTGCAGCCCTAGTTGTTATGATAGTTATTGTTGTTGTTATGATAGTTGTTGTTGTTATGATAGTTGTTGTTATGATAGTTATTGTTGTTGTTATGATAGTTGTTGTTGTTATGATAGTTGTTGTTATGATAATTGTTGTTGTTATGGTTGTTGTTGTTGTTATGCTAGTTGTTGTTATAATAATTATTGTTATGATAGTTGTTGTTGTTATGATAGTTATTGTTGTTGTTATGATAGTTGTTGTTTTTATGATAGTTGTTGTTATGATAATTGTTATTGTTGTTATGATAGTTGTTGTTATGATAGTTGTTGTTGCGATAGTTTTTGTTGTTGTTATGATAATTGTTGTTGTTATGATAGTTGTTGTTGTTTTTATGATAGTTGTTGTTGTTATGATAGTTGTTATGATAGTTGTTGCAATAGTTTTTGTTGTTGTTATGATAATTGTTGTTGTTATGATAGTTGTTGTTTTTATGATAGTTGTTGTTGTTATGATAGTTGTTATTGTTGTTATGATAGTTGTTGTTGTTGTTATGCTAGTTGTTGTTGTTGTTGTTGTTGTTATGATTATTGTTGTTGTTATGATAGTTGGTATATGATACAGAGTCATTAAGTTGATCCGTTTGGTTTCACTTTTAACACGTTTCAGTTTAAACACTTCCTGCCCGAGGCTCTGGACCAATCAGCTGGCCTGAGAACGGTAACACTGTTACAGGTTAGTGTGTGTAGAAGTTAAATTAGCTTAAGAAGCAGCAAGAACACAAAGTCATATGATCATCACACACACACACACACACACACACACACACTGAGAGAGGCTGAGAAGACAAAGAAGAGGTTTGAGGAGATATAATTAACTCACTGAGGACCCTCAACACACACACACACACACTGCAACATGCACACTGTAACACGCACACTATAACACACACACCTGACTTCACAGTGTGTGTGTTTAATCTGTGAGCTTCATTAAAACCCTGACGAGACAGAACAAAGAGCTGACTGCACCTGAACACACACACACTCACTGTAACACACACACACACACACACACACACTCGGGAGGAAAAGGTAAAGTCCTGAATCAGCGACAGCCCTGAACCTGGACACACCAGGTCATCAGAGACGTGTGTGTGTGTGTGTGTGTGTGTGTGTGTTGCTGAGTTAACAGCAGTGCTCTAATTACAGACACCTCTCTCTTTGTTTCAGTTTTACGTCGTTGTGCTGCTTTTATCTGTTTTTAAACCCACAAAACCAACACAAAGACACAAAACCACCACAAAGACACAAAACAACCACAAAGACACAAAACCACCAAAGACACAAAACAACCACAAAGAAACAAAACAAACACAAAGAAACAAAAACACCACAAAGATTCAAAACAACCACAAAGAAACAAAACCCCACAAAGATTCAAAACTACCACAAAGACACAAAACAACCACAAAGATCCAAAGACACAAAACAACCACAAAGATTCAAAACAACCACAAAGATTCAAAACAACCACAAAGACACAAAACAACCAAAACGATTCAAAACAACCACAAAGAAACAAAACAACCACAAAGATTCAAAACAACCACAAAGATTCAAAACAACCACAAAGAAACAAAAACACCACAAAGACACAAAACAACCACAAAGATTCGAAACAACCACAAAGAAACAAAACAACCACAAAGATTCAAAACAACCACAAAGAAACAAAACAACCACAAAGATTCCAAACAACCACAAAGAAACAAAACAACCACAAAGAAACAAAAACACCAAAGATTCAAAACAACCACAAAGAAACAAAAACACCACAAAGATTCAAAACCACCACAAAGACACAAAACAACCACAAAGATTCAACACAACCACAAAGAAACAAAACAACCACAAAGAGACTCGAAACCACCACAAAGTGAAGCCAAAACATAAAATCTTGAACCTTTAGTCTTCTTAGTCTGTCAAATGGATTCTTAGTGTTCGTATCAGTCTGATAATTATTTTCTTTGCTCATCGACTGATTGTTTGAAACGTCAGACAAGAGTGAAAGATGTTGACGTCCACAAATGAATTAAAGTGGACTTTAAGGTGGTCTTTTAAGTTGTCTTTAAGGTGGACTCATGGTCGACCCCAAAGATGGCCACACTCATTAGCTTTGCTCCATCACTGCGGTTATTAGGGCGTGGCGGCCATCTTGGACCCAGACCGTGGAGAGTTTAATTTCATTCTCTGCTGCTTCACACACACACACACACACACACACACACACACACACACACACACACACACAATGTGCCCCCACAGCCCTCCATATGTGCAGCAGAGAGGGACAGACAGGAGAAGAAATCCAACACACCCTCAGGCTGCAGACAGACTGTGATAAAAAAAAGTCAAAGTTCAACAGCTCTTGATCCTCGTTCAGTCTTTGAAATCAGCCGAGAGACACAAAATATTCACCTGGTTCAGTCTCTGAGGTCACATGTGGGCAGTGTCGTTAGCCATTAGCTGAATGAGCAGTTAGCAGCTCCTTTGGATTCATGACGTTTATTCTGGATGACATCAGAGATGACAACAATCTATATAATCTATAATCTATATGGTGGATAATCTACATGATCTTCAATCTATATAATCTATAATCTATAAGAGGCAGATCTTTGGCTCTGATTCTCCTGCAGTACATTTGCTGCCTTCAGCTCTGCAGATCAGATCCAACCCGTCCAAACGGTCCATGTTTCTCTGAATAAACGAGTAAATCTGACGACAGCAAGGAGAAAACACACAGGCACACACACACACACACACACACACAGGCACACACACACACACACACACACACACACACACACAGTAAACAAACTCCTAATTAGTTTCAGAGGTTCCTTAATTACTTTGTTGCTAAATAGTTTACATGAAAAGCAGCCTCCTGCCCTCAAACACTGACATCACGTCACAGGGAACAAACTGTTGGCTCTGTGTTGGCTCTATGTTGGCTCCATGTGTGGCTCCGTGTTGGCTCCGTGTTGGCTCCGTGTTGGCTCCATGTTGACTCCGTGTTGGCTCCGTGTTGGCTCCATGTTGACTCCGTGTTGGCTCCGTGTTGGCTCTATGTTGGCTACGGTTGACTCCGTTTTGGCTCTATGTTGGCTCCGTGTTGACTCCATGTTGGCTCTATGTTGACTCCGTGTTGGCTCCGTGTTGGCTCTATGTTGGCTCCATGTTGACTCCGTGTTGGCTCCGTGTTGGCTCTATGTTGGCTACGGTTGACTCCGTTTTGGCTCCGTGTTGACTCCATGTTGGCTCTATGTTGGCTCTATGTTGGCTCCGTGTTGGCTCCAAGTTGCCACTATGTTGGCTCTATGTTGGCTCTATGTTGGCTCCATGTGTGGCTCCGTGTTGGCTCTGTGTTGGCTCTGTGTTGGCTCCGTGTTGGCTCCATGTTGGCTCCATGTTGACTCTATGTTAGCTCTATGTTGGCTCCGTGTTGGCTCTATGTTAGCTCTATGTTAGCTCTATGTTGGCTCTGTGTTGGCTCCGTGTTGGCTCTGTGTTGGCTCCGTGTTAGCTCTATGTTGGCTCCATGTTGGCTCCGTGTTGACTCCGTGTTGGCTCCGTGTTGGCTCCGTGTTGGCTCTATGTTGGCTCCATGTTGGCTCCATGTTGACTCTATGTTGGCTCCGTGTTGGCTCCGTGTTGGCTCTATGATCCATGGAGTAAAAAATTCCAGGTAACATCCAGAGTTACCTTTGCTGGTGAAGAGGAGCTTGATTCACTATCCACCTCACCAGTGTTTCTGTTGATCATCTAATTAATTGATTGATTGATTGAGGACACAGAGACTCTAAACCACCACACTGGAGCTAATATCTATAATATAGATAATCAATCATATAGATCATAGACGTCACATGTTTGAAGCAGAGAGCGAGGACATCAGGGAGCTCAAGCTTCACTTTCTATAGAGATGGGAGGGTGCTGACTGCTGCCCCCGTCAGGTGAGCAGAGGAACAACAGCTGACTGATCCTCATCTTCATCATCATCATCATCATCATCATCATCAACGCCATCATCACCACAATGTAGGAACTAGCAGTCAGCAGAACCAAAGCACCTGAACACAGCAGGTTCTCCAGAGAACTCACAGGCCTCAGCAGAACCCTGTCGTAGTACTGCAGTACTGCAGCTGCAGTACAAGTACACACATACACTGCATGTCTGCTGCTCAGTGCAGTGAGCCTGTGATGTCTGAGTTCCCACTGTCTGACGGGGACATTAAACGCCTCATAACCACAATTACACTCATTAAATAACCTCTATCTATTTTAGATCAATATCCATGTATTGAGCAACAAATGCACATCAGACGAGGTACATGTATGTAGTAAAGTATTAGTCTGCAATGAAGCTGTTGGTTATTTTCTGTGTTTGAAGTGTCAATGCGTGGCCTGCTGATGACGTGATGAAGGTTTTATTGATTTTACTCTGACCTCCATGTTTCTACTCGTTGGTTCTACTCTGTCCTGCAGATGAACCAATGACGAGTCTGATCCATCAAAATGTGTCAGTGACAATTCAAACAGACTTCAACATCGACCAATGAAATGCAGTTTGACTGACGTCTGAGCGTCACACAGCAGAGCGACATCAACACTACAGCTGAAAACATCAAATACTCAAGTACAACTCAGTACTCACAGCATGTACTCACAGTATACTCACAGTGTACTCACAGCATGTACTCACAGTCATGTACTCACAGCATGTACTCACAGTATACTCACAGTGTACTCACAGTGTACTCACAGAGTACTCACAGCATGTACTCACAGTATACTCACAGTATACTCACAGTATACTCACAGTGTACTCACAGCATGTACTCACAGTATACTCACAGTGTACTCACAGTATACTCACAGTGTACTCATAGCATGTACTCACAGTATACTCACAGTGTACTCACAGCATGTACTCACAGTATACTCACAGTGTATTCACAACATGTACTCAGTGTACTCACAGCATGTACTCACAGTATACTCACAGTATACTCACAGTGTACTCACAGCATGTACTCACAGTATACTCACAGTGTACTCACAGAGTACTCACAGCATGTACTCACAGTATACTCACAGTGTACTCACAGCATGTACTCACAGTATACTCACAGTGTACTCACAGCATGTACTTACAGTATACTCACAGTGTACTCACAGCATGTACTCACAGCATGTACTCACAGTGTACTCACAGCATGTACTCACAGTATACTCACAGTGTACTCACAGAGTACTCACAGCATGTACTCACAGTATACTCACAGTGTACTCACAGCATGTACTCACAGTATACTCACAGTGTACTCACAGCATGTACTCACAGTATACTCACAGTGTACTCACAGCATGTACTCACAGTATACTCACAGTGTACTCACAGTGTACTCACAGAGTACTCACAGCATGTACTCACAGTATACTCACAGTATACTCACAGTGTACTCACAGAGTACTCACAGCATGTACTCACAGTATACTCACAGTGTACTCACAGTATACTCACAGTGTACTCATAGCATGTACTCACAGTATACTCACAGTGTACTCACAGCATGTACTCACAGTATACTCACAGTGTATTCACAACATGTACTCAGTGTACTCACAGCATGTACTCACAGTATACTCACAGTATACTCACAGTGTACTCACAGCATGTACTCACAGTATACTCACAGTGTACTCACAGAGTACTCACAGCATGTACTCACAGTATACTCACAGTGTACTCACAGCATGTACTCACAGTATACTCACAGTGTACTCACAGCATGTACTCACAGTATACTCACAGTGTACTCACAGCATGTACTCACAGTATACTCACAGTGTACTCACAGCATGTACTCACAGTATACTCACAGTGTACTCACAGCATGTACTTACAGTATACTCACAGTGTACTCACAGCATGTACTTACAGTATACTCACAGTGTACTCACAGCATGTACTCACAGCATGTACTCACAGTGTACTCACAGCATGTACTCACAGCATGTACTCACAGTGTACTCACAGCATGTACTCACAGTATACTCACAGTGTACTCACAGAGTACTCACAGCATGTACTCACAGTATACTCACAGTGTACTCACAGCATGTACTCACAGCATGTACTCACAGCGTATACTCACAGCATGCACTTACAGCATGTACTCACAGTGTACTCACAGCATGTACTCACAGTATACTCAGTGTACTCACAGAGTACTCACAGCATGTACTCACAGTGTACTCACAGAGTACTCACAGCATGTACTCACAGCGTATACTCACAGTATACTCACAGTGTACTCACAGTATACTCACAGCATGTACTCACAGTGTACTCACAGTATACTCACAGTGTACTCACAGTGTACTCACAGCATGTACTCACAGTGTACTCACAGTATACTCACAGTGTACTCACAGTGTACTCACAGCATGTACTCACAGCATGTACTCACAGCATGTACTCACAGTGTACTCACAGCATGTACTCACAGTATACTCACAGTATACTCATAGTATACTCAGTGTACTCACAGTATACTCACAGTGTACTCACAGCATGTACTCACAGTATACTCACAGTATACTCACAGTGTACTCACAGAGTACTCACAGCATGTACTCACAGTATACTCACAGTGTACTCACAGAGTACTCACAGCATGTACTCACAGTATACTCACAGTATACTCACAGAGTGCTCACAGCATGTACTCACAGCATATACTCACAGTATACTCACAGTATACTCACAGTGTACTCAGAGTACTCACAGCATGTACTCACAGTGTATACTCACAGTATACTCACAGTGTACTCACAGCGTATACTCACAGTGTACTCACAGCATGTACTCACAGTATACTCACAGCATGTACTCACAGTGTACTCACAGTATACTCACAGTGTACTCACAGTGTACTCACAGCATGTACTCACAGCATGTACTCACAGTGTACTCACAGTATACTCACAGTGTACTCACAGTGTACTCACAGCATGTACTCACAGCATGTACTCACAGTGTACTCACAGCATGTACTCACAGTATACTCACAGTATACTCACAGTATACTCAGTGTACTCACAGTATACTCACAGTGTACTCACAGCATGTACTCACAGTATACTCACAGTATACTCACAGTGTACTCACAGAGTACTCACAGCATGTACTCACAGTATACTCACAGTGTACTCACAGAGTACTCACAGCATGTACTCACAGTATACTCACAGTATACTCACAGAGTGCTCACAGCATGTACTCACAGCATATACTCACAGTATACTCATAGTATACTCACAGTGTACTCACAGAGTACTCACAGCATGTACTCACAGTGTATACTCACAGTATACTCACAGTGTACTCACAGCGTATACTCACAGTGTACTCACAGCATGTACTCACAGTGTACTCACAGCGTATACTCACAGTGTACTCACAGCGTATACTCACAGTGTACTCACAGCATGTACTCACAGTGTACTCACAGCGTATACTCACAGTGTACTCACAGCGTGTACTCACAGTATACTCACAGTGTACTCACAGCATGTACTCACAGTGTACTCACAGCATGTACTCACAGTATACTCACAGTGTACTCACAGAGTACTCACAGCATGTACTCACAGTGTACTCACAGCATGTACTCACAGCATGTACTCACAGCATGTACTCACAGTGTACTCACAGCATGTACTCACAGTGTACTCACAGCATGTACTCACAGTGTATACTCACAGTATACTCACAGTATACTCATAGTATACTCACAGTGTACTCACAGCATGTACTCACAGTATACTCACAGTATACTCAGAGTACTCACAGCATGTACTCACAGTGTATACTCACAGTATACTCACAGCGTATACTCACAGCGTATACTCACAGTATACTCACAGTGTACTCACAGCATGTACTCACAGTGTACTCACAGCGTATACTCACAGTGTACTCACAGCGTGTACTCACAGTATACTCACAGTGTACTCACAGCATGTACTCACAGTGTACTCACAGCATGTACTCACAGTATACTCACAGTGTACTCACAGAGTACTCACAGCATGTACTCACAGTGTACTCACAGCATGTACTCACAGCATGTACTCACAGTGTACTCACAGCATGTACTCACAGTGTACTCACAGCATGTACTCACAGCATGTACTCACAGTGTACTCACAGCATGTACTCACAGTGTACTCACAGCATGTACTCACAGTGTATACTCACAGTATACTCACAGTATACTCATAGTATACTCACAGTGTACTCACAGCATGTACTCACAGTATACTCACAGTATACTCACAGAGTACTCACAGCATGTACTCACAGTGTATACTCACAGTATACTCACAGTGTACTCACAGCGTATACTCACAGTATACTCACAGTGTACTCACAGCGTGTACTCACAGCATGTACTCACAGTATACTCACAGCATGTACTCACAGTGTACTCACAGTATACTCACAGCATGTACTCACAGTATACTCACAGCGTATACTCATAGTATACTCACAGTGTACTCACACCATGTACTCACAGCATGTACTGTATGTATGTGCAGTATTTGTATTTGAGTACTTTGGCTTCTCTTTGGTCTGACGCAGTTTTGTTTTATAAAAGTTTTTTCTGGTCTGAGATCAGCTGAAAACTGAAAGAAAAGAGAAAGAGGAGGAGAAGGAGAGGAAGAAGGAGGAGAAGGAGGAGGAGAAGGAGGAGAAGGGGAGGAGAAGGAGAAGAAGAAGGAGGAGGAGAAGGAGGAGAAGGAGAGGAAGGAGGAGGAGGAGGAGGAGGAGAAGGAGAAGGAGAAAGAGGAGAAGGGAGATAGAGGAGGGAGGAGATTTTCCAGCTGGAAACTTGGATGCCGACACACAGAAACAACTCCCTGCCATGTTCACGCCGCTCTCCCCCTCTCCTCCCCCTCTCCTGTGCCCTCCTCACGGACCCCCCCCCACCCATAAACCCGGTCCCCGGTGTGCACTCTTACCTTTAAAGGTGTCCGCCCGCGCGCCCGTTAGTCCCAGTGAAAGCAGCGAGAGAGCCGCGGACAGCAGCAAAGTTCCGGTCCGCTCCATGTTCACACCGAGACCCTCCGGAGCGCGAGGGAAAACTACCGACCAACTCCGAGCGCTCTTCTTCTTCTTCTTCTTCTTGTCCTTCTTCTTCTTCTTCTTCTTCTTCTTCTTCTTCTTCTTCTTCTCCTGTTTCCTGTCTGTCGCTCAGACAGACACACAGACAGGCGGAGAGACAGACACGCACACTCTCGGACTCGCGGACCGGTTTGCGGGTGTCGGTCTCTCCGGTTTCTTGTTCCTCCGTTTCTCTTCAGACCGGAGAGAGAGAGAGAGAGTGAGAGAGAGCGAGAGAGCGAGAGAGGCTCCGTTTACCGAGCAGGCGCTGACGTCACAGGGGGCGAGAGACTTTCGGGGGGCACGAGAGAGAGAGAGAGAGAGAGAGAGAGAGAGAGAGAGAGAAGTTTAATATCACGCACACACGCACAGGCGCGCGCGCACACACACACACACACACACACATCACCTTCATGTATGATGAATCACGCATTAAACACGTGAAACTTTCATCTTTGAAGTTTAAACACAATAAATCTTTTACATTTTCTCTTCTTTATTTTTGTTTTTATGTCTCGTGTCTGTCTTCATTGTCTCCTGTCTGTCTTCATTGTCTCGTGTCATTTTGAAGCTCCTAATTGGTGATTTCATGTTTTTGTGTTGAACCGTGATACGTGGAGCTCAGAGCGGGTCGATGCTGCCACCTGCTGGTCCGGAACTTCACTTTTCCTTCAACAGCACAGACTTTAACGTTCAGAACTTCCTTTGAAGAAACATACTTTTATTCATTGTCTTCATGTTGCCTACCCCTCACATCACCTAAATGTCATGCATGAATGTAAAGACTTCCTGTTCAGAGGTGAATTATATTTTTACCAGTTTGGTGTTTTTATGATTTCTTTCTCACGAGACAAAGTGAAGCCATGTTCAGATTCAGTGAATAAATGAATGAATGTTTCTTTTCCTGCAGATATTTCCTCAGTTTAATGAGAGTGTGTCTTTAAATGGCGTCAGCTGCTGTGTGTTCAAACAAAGTGCTTCATTCAGGACGATGTGTTGCTCTGTGCCGCCGCCTGCAGGACGAACTGACGAACAACAGGACACACTGATACTACTGCAACCACTCAACATAAATCAGTTTTATTAAAATACAGCCGTCTGCCCTCACAGCCTCGATCACATGAAGAAAAATTCTTTAAGAGAAAACAGAGGAGGGACCCTTCAGAACAGACCAACAGTAGTCACAGTATGAACGAATTACGAATCAGCTGTCACCAGAGCCTGAGTCACATGACTTCAGACAGCAGAGCATCAAACACAGACAGGATTCTGTCGTGGACATCACTGCATGGGCTGAGGAACACTTCAACAACCATCAATACACTTCATCTCTGACTCCACTAATGACAGCTCAGACTCCACCACGACTCCACCATGACTCCACCATGACTCCACCAACACTCCACCACGACTCCACCACGACTCCACCATGACTCCACCATGACTCCACCAACACTCCACCATGACTCCACCATGACTCCACCATGCAAAGAGGAGACCGAATAGAAACCAGATCCAGAAACACCTCCGCCTTCTGTGGGCCTAAGCCCATTTAAGATGGACTGAGCTCATTTAAGATGGACTGATGGACTGATGGACTGAGCTCATTTAAGATGGACTGAGCTCGTTTAAGGTGGACTGAGCTCATTTAAGATGGACTGAGCTGGTTTAAGGTGGACTGAGCTCATTTAAGGTGGCCTAAGCTCATTTAAGCTGGACTGATGGACTGAGCTCGTTTAAGATGGACTGAGGTGAAGTGGAAAACTGTCCTGTGGTCTGACGAGTCAAAAGTTCTTACATTTTACAAAAACAATCAAATGTATCTGTTTAACATTTGATAAGTTGTCTTTATGCAACTTTTTTTGGAAACAGTTTTTTTTTTTTACACTTCCTTAAAAGGCCAAAAGTATGTGGACACCTTGTGTTTTGCTCTGGGTTTGTTTGAGCTTCTTAAATCCAGAAAGGAAATCTAAAGTACACAGTGAAGTCTTAAACCAGTGATTCTCTGGTTCTCGGGTAGTAAACATGCCCCACCTCCACCTCTACACAGCTCTCAGGTAGTTGAAGAGGGCGCTGAGCCCCCCCTCCAGCACCTCCTTCACAGGCTTCATCAGCGGGTTGTGGACGATGTGAAGTCCTTTATCCAGAGGATGGCAGGCCAACTTCTCCAGCCGGGACAACTGGTGCAGCTCCTGAACACAGCATCATCAGCATCAGCATCAGCATCAGCATCATCATCATCATCATCATCATCATCATCATTTGAACAGTTTCTGTGGATGATTTGCACCTTGTGAAATGTCAAACACACTTTACCTGTGGTACATCCTTAATGTCGTTAAAATCCAGATTCAGCAACTCCAACCTGGACACAATCAAACGACTCAAATGAAATGGAGGGGCTACCTGGAAAGGAGGGGTACCTACCTAATGGGGAGGGGTTACCTGGTGAGGCAGCACAGGGCCTTAGGCAGAGAGTGGAGACTGTTTCCCTCCACAATGAGGATCTTGAGCTCCGCCAGAGCCTGGATGTTCTCCGCCAAGTTCTCCAGATGGTTATAGGCCAGATGGAGGAACACCTGCAGGAACACAGGAGGTGACTGACTGAAGACATTTGTCATGTTGGCAGAAAACAGAAGTACAAATACCGCCTGCTATCACACCTGAAATCACTGAGTTAAGTAGGAGTGAATGTTGGATTATCAGCATTGTAAAGGTTAGACAGGGGCTCTTTGTGAAGTTCTGGCAGAGTATAAGCAGGACATGGACTTGATGAATTTGGTGCAGCCTAGGTGACTGATGTGAACGTACCAGAGCCTTCATGTTGTAAACACAGCCTGGGATATGTGCGATGTGGTTATGACTGAGGTTGAGCTTCCTCAGTCTGGTGAGGTTGGATAGAGAGGCTGGCAGTGAGGACAACTGGTTGTTGGCCAAACTCAGCACCTAAGAGACAGAAACACTGTTAGACAGAACAAGAATGGAAGAAACTACGCTTCATGTTTTATTCTGTTACATTTGATAACTCCTGTGGAGTACCACAAGGCTCCACCTTAGGTCCTGTTTGACTCTTCTTATATATGGTTCCTTTAGGCATTCATTTGAAGAAATACAACTTTCACTGTTATGCAGATGATACTGTGATATGCCTGGAACTGGATCTGAACTGCCCTGATGCTGTTAAATCCTGGATGGTTAAAATGATTTTGAATCCTCCACATCCAATCCACAAGTCTGTTCCCAGGTGTTGGGGAGTTTAAAGTGGAATAATCATTTAGCGTCACTGGGTTAAGTCTGATTAATGTCATCGAGTGATGTCACCTGAGTCAGCATCAGTAGAAACTGAATATTACAAACTTGTGGAGTGATGGTGGAGTTTAGAAAGAAGTGAGCTCACCACACCTTTGTAGTCTAGTCTGTAGTTAAACATCATTCAAGGAGGTCACTCTGTCTCACCAGGTAAACCCATCTAACAAGGTAACCCCTCCTCACCAGGTGGAGTCTCTGGGTTCAGTTTGAAATGAACAGAGCCGGCCCAAGGCATAAGCGAACTAAGCGCCTGCTTAGGGCCCCGCGGCCAGTAGGGGGCCCCCAAGAGCAATCAAAAAATTTTTTTTTGAATTTTATTTTTATTTTTTGCATGTATGAGTGATGCTTTCTGTATTATCAAATATATATTATTGTAAAAATAAAATAAAATAAAGTAAAATTTTTTAGTGCTGCTGCTGATGTAGGCCTATGATTCTTACTGCCGTTCTATGTCAAAGCTCCGCTACCGTTATGTGCCTCCTGCTGTGCAATGTGCACTGAGCATCCAAAGCGCAGGTAGTTGTGGGGCAAAACAATGTCGCAAAAAAGGACATATCCTTCAGGAGCAGAGAAAAGAAAGAGGAAGAAAGAGGAAGAAGAGAAAAAACGCCAAGATAAAGGTATGTTTGCATGTCATGGAATGTTAATCAAAGAGATTTGTGAAGCCGTTAATAACATATTAGCTAGCTAGTTAAAAATGAAAGAGATTTATCTTTCAACTGGCCTGTTATAGCTTAATATTCATACTACAGTAACGTGTTTGTATTTGTGGGGTTGGGTTTCAACTGTAATATGACATCTAACATGGCTAGCTTTTGTTGTTTTTTTCATCTTAGGTCCATCTCCATGCTCTACAGAGCCTTGTCTCGCACCTCCATCCTCTGTTCCCCCAGGCCGCTCTTGTAGCTGAATGTGCTACATTTTGAGATTAAAAACCATATGTGGCACCCTGAACATCATTCATCAGTCATTCATTGGTATTATTTGTATGGTTGCATTGGTATTATTTATGTTATTACCTAGGCCACCCCCTTAAATGTGTAAAGACATGTCAGGCGCATTAAATTTATACTGTAGTAGGTGTGTGAATGATCAACAATCAATATTATTGGCAGAAATAGAGGGCCCCAAAATCAAATTTTGCTTAGGGCCCCATGGAGGCTTGGGCCGGCTCTGGAAGTGAAAGCAGAAGTAGTATTTAGACCTATAGTAGAAGTACTTCCAGCAGTATTCACAGTACCTCCAGTTGTGTACAGTCTCCCAGCTCTTCAGGAACTTCAGTCAGTCTGTTTCTGTAGGCGAATAAAACTCGGAGTCTTCTCAGCTGTCCAATCTCTGCTGGTAGGCTGCTGAGCTGCAAACAACACACAAAAAACACACAAAAACACACAGATATAATATAAACACTCCTTCTGGTGGTTGTTACATTATTATTATATATTCTGTTTTATTTTGAAATGCATCTGGTCTGTGGCACTTTCATCTTATTGTGAAGGAGGCACTGCTGACCACAGTTCAGACACGCTCAGACTGTTTGAGGAGGTTGACGATATTAACCTGACTGTTAACATAGATGTCTGTAGCAGCCCTCACAGTCACTCATAGACTGTATCACACAGGAAGCACTCCGCTCCGGCGGCGTCAGAAGAGAGAAAGCGTTTGATTGGATGCTGTTAACCATGTGAGTGATGTGAGTAAACAAAAGGATCCTGGTAGTGAACTCAGTTTGCTTTATTTGGTGACACACTGACTTCAGAAGTGAGATCGTGTCAGACTTCAGATTTTTCAAAGTTTTCTGGATGGTCCGCACAAGATGACTAAATGTAATACTGTAGTGGTAATTAACCCCACTGCCTGTAGGGGGCGCAAGCAGTACTTTACATTGTTAGCACAGTTTCTCAGTTGCACAGAAGGTTGAAGGAGGGACGAGGAAGGTGAAGAGAGGACAGAAACTGGATCCTGGTAGATTAGAGGGGGGATTATAACCTTTATTTATCCAGGAGACAGAGCAGCTGCTGGGGGAGGAGGAGGAGGAGGAGGAGAAGATGCAGTACAATATAAAGTACGATAAAATGGAAATAGTGAATCAGAAGACAATCAAACTGTGTTTCTGTGGAGAAACCAACGTTTGGAATAAAGAAGTCACGGAAACACGTTCATCATCTCCAAACTGTTCACTACAGATAATTTTTTTCATTCATTCATTGGTGTCAGGAGGCGGATGTTTTACCTGGTTGCCCCACAGGTTGAGGACCACCAGGTTGGAGAGCAGAGCCAGCTGAGGAGGAAGAACCTTCAGACTGTTGAGAGACAAATTCAGCTTCTCCAACTCCACCAGCTCCCACAACTCATCTGGGGCCACCTGCAGGAAGGAAGTGCGAGAAACAGAAGCAGAAAACAACTTCAGGTCAAAGTGACACAGCACGGGTCAGTCGCTAACAGGAAGTGACTCTCATAACTGTGTGTAGACCATGAAGGTTCCTAACAGAGACCAGGTTCAACAGAGACCAGGTTCCTAACAGAGACCAGATTCCTAACCGATCTTGTGGAGTTAGTGTTAGCAGTGAGCGCTCGTTGTCTCATACCTTCAGTCCCCGGCGAGCCAGACTCAGGACGTTAAATCCAAACTGTTTGACAGCGAATCGACGGATTCTATCCGCTGATGTCAGACTGTCCTCCCTCCCCACACTCCTCCTCTTCTCCTCCTTCACCTCCTCCTTACACACTGTTCCTCCCATCTCTCCTCCTCCTCAGTTCGGGTCGAACCTTCTTTGTTTCTCGTCAGCCGTCACCAAACCAGAGCCGACCAGACAAAAGTTCTTCCACTGAGTCAGTAACCAGATATTTTATTGTTTTAGCTTGGACACGTGTCCATCAAATGTCCATCAAATGTCCATCACCTGTCCATCACCTGTCCATCAAATGTCCATCAAATGTCCAGGTGTTTTTCTAGGTGTTCTTCAGGTGTTATCTAGGTAATATTCAAGTGCTGTCCAGATGTTGTCCAGGTGTTGTCCAGGTGTTGTCCAGAGTATTTATAACATTTAAAGATATTTTTCAAAATAAAAGTTCATCTTTTGGAGTTTAAATAATAAACAACAGACGATGATTCAAACATATCTGAGAAATATTCAACATCCTGTTAGACTTTCAAAATAAAACTTGCTGAGCAAACACTGAAGGATGACTGCGTTTGTCTGTAAATAAGCTGATGATTCTGTGTTCAGCTCAAACAGACATGAAGACGTCCTCAGGTCCAACATGTCCTGTTTGTGTCCATTATTCTGTCTCTGACTCTGACTGCAAGTCGTCCTCACACTGTGTTCAGCTTTTATTCTGAAAGCGACGGTATGAGAGCACTACAGAGTGAATCACAACAGACAATGACAAGCTGAGAGTCACTTTAAAGCTCAGACATAAACATATTAACAAACATGTTTCCTACCTCAAACATGAATGTTCACCGGACCTGTCTGTCTGTTACTGGGAGAGAGAAGACGATTGAGTGAGGACGAGAGAATGAGCTATTCGAGGACGAGCATTGACAGACAGCTAGATCTAACCTCTGACACACACACACACACACACACACACACACACACACACGCACACACAGTTGCTGCTGTCAATCATTCACTGTTTGGACACAGACCTCAGATCTACGAGCCAATAAGAGAGCGCAGTCCAAAGGACAGAGATGTGTTTCCTGTCCAGGTTGTTCAGACTGAACTGTCTAAAACCTGGACGTAGTCTCCGTGACGTCCCCGCAGACTGTCTAAAACCTGGACGTAGTCTCCGTGATGTTCCCACAAAATGTCTAAATCCTGGACGTAGTCTCCGTGACGTCCCCCACAGACTGTCTAAAACCTGGACATAGTCTCTGTGACGTCCCCACAGACTGTCTAAAACCTGGACGTAGTCTCTGTGACGTCCCCCACAGACTGTCTAAAACCTGGACGTAGTCTCTGTGAATAACTCAAGTCAAATGTTTCTCTACTATCACATCAAACTATTTAATTTATAATTTATTTAAAATATGATTCTGTTCTTTAATTTTGTTCTTTGTGGATTTTGTTTGTCATTTTTTACAGTGTGTGTGAGCCCTGCCCCCTACACTGCTGTAGTCCCGCCCCTCTCTGTTTCCTGTCATGATCTGTCTCTCACACTCGGCTTCATTTCCTGTCAATGAAATGTGTTCTGTTTGCATCTGATCACCACAGAGACAAAACTACAGACACAGAAGAAGAAGAAGAAGAAGAAGACGAAGAAGACAAAGAAGAAGAAGAAGAAGGTCTGTGTTTTTTCTTCTTCACTGATTTCATATGCAAACAGCATGCAAAGAGAGATCACGTCACCACATGTTGCATCATGTAGTCATGTGTGTTTTCAGGTAGAGCTGGTCCAGGATCAGGTTTGTTTCTGTTTAGTCCTGAAGTTAAAAGCTAACTGTTGGTGTCTGTGTTTGAGCTGTTAGAGTCTCTCAGAGTCAGAATCAACAGATGAACACACAAAGGTGAAGAAAAGACTCGACTGTGCATGATGTAAAAATACATTTATATTAAGATTATAACACATTTAATGATCTAGACTGTTGGGATTTGACTTCTTTTAGTTTTCAGATGTTTAATCGACCAGAATATTCTAAAATCTAAATAATATAAACATAATTTGAATGTTTAGTTGAGGAAGAACAGATGTCATGTCGTCTATACTGACCTTCCTGATGTCCACGGTGTCTCTGCTGTTCCTGGTTGACCTCTTAGACCAGAGACGATGAGTGATGTGGAGGAAGAAGAGTCTCGAGCATCCAGCTGTGTTTCCATAAAGAGTGACCGGTCCAAAGGAAAGCCTCCAAACTTCAGTCATGAACCTGGACTCTCAGACTCAAGGTAAGAGGAGGGGAGCACACTGCATTCAGAGTTCATGATGGTTCACTGACACTAACCCAGAATCTGACCGTTGTCTGTGAATCAGAATCAAAAACATGTTTGTGTTTGCAGAGTTCAGCCCAACCGACAGAGAGCCGAGTCTCCAGGATCCAGCTGTGTGTCCATGAAGAGCGACTGGTCCAAAGAGACTCCTCCAAACTTCAGTCATGAACCTGGACCCTCAGACACAAAGTAAGACTCTGAACAGAAGGAGAAAGTTTCTCTGGATTGTCCTCAAACACATCTGTGTCTTTCACATCATGCTGAACAGAAGTCTACACCCGTACACTCAGAAAAATGAAGGTTCTTCAAAGGTTCTTTGGTTCTACAAATAGCCATGAGCAGCTGAAGAAGCTCTTTATTTAGGGGACGGTTCTTCACAAACTTTCTGTGAAGGACTAAAGGTTCTTCATCTTAATTGGACTTATAAAAATAATAGTAGGAGAACCATTTTAAAGAACCATGTTTTGATTGTTGATAGTTCACGAAGCACATTTATTTTTCAGAGTGTATATGAATGCTACGATTCCTTAACAGGAAGCAGATAACCAGCTCCCTGCAGCGCTCCAGTGCTAACGCTGCAGAGGCTTTATCCACCCGGACATTTGGCTTTGAAAAGCTGACATGCTGTCACACTGTAGACTTCAGGGTCCATTTGAAATGTCATTCATCTGTTTTCAGCTGCTTATCTTGGTCATGGTAGAGTTGCAGTAGCTCTGTAAACCAGAATGCTCAGTTATTGGTGAGAGTACAGGTGTAGGCCAGCACCTCCAGCTTATAGCCTCCAGGTTGCCCTCCACTTCATCTTCCAGATCTGCTCCACCCATTTGCCTTGATCCCAGGGGGTCCACCTGAAGTTTCCTGCCCTGTCCTTGTGTAACCCTCCATTCCAGACCTCCCAGGCCACACTGCAGCATTGTGTGTCCATCAATCAAGTACTTTAGTTAAAAATAAATACCTTTGTGTCCACAGAGAGATGAAGAAGAGGAGTCATGTTCCTGTGGAGGAGCAGCCGTCCTGCTGTGTTTTGTGTCAGGACGTCCTGAAGGATCCGGTCTCTACCAGCTGTGGACACTGGTTCTGCAGACACTGCATCACCTCATACTGGGACCAGTCTGCTTCATCAGGAGACTCCTCCTGTCCCCAGTGTGGAGAGAGATCCAGAACAAGACGTGGACTGCAGACAGCCAGTCAGATCAGCACTGTACAAAGTAAGACTGTCCATCTGCTGATGTCTTCATGTCTGAACTCCTTTCTCTTATTCTTGATTTGTTTTTATTGTTACTGATTTCTTCTCCTCTTTCAGCAGATAGTGGTCTGCAGGAGGTTTTAGATGAACATAAGATCAGTCTGAAGACGAGATGTGAACGTGTGACTGAAGGAAATGATGAAACAGGAAGTGGAACCCTCCTCAACAGGATCTACACTGAGCTCTACATCACAGAGGGACAGAGTGAAGAGGTTAATGAGGTGATGCAGCTTGAGACAGCTTCCAAGAAGAAGAAGACCCTCCATGACACTCCGATCAAATGCCACGACATCTTTAAAGCCTTACCTGACCAACAGAGACACATCAGAGTCGTTCTGACCAACGGCGTCGCTGGCGTTGGAAAAACCTTCTCAGTGCTGAAGTTCACTCTGGACTGGGCAGAGGGCTCGAAGAACCAAGATGTCAGTCTGGTGGTTCTGCTCTCGTTCAGGGAGCTGAACTTGATCAAAGATGAGCGGCTCAGTCTTCTCACGCTGCTCCATGTTTTCCATCCAACATTACAGAAGGTCACAGCAGAGAAGCTCGCTGTCTGTAAACTTCTGTTCATCTTTGACGGCCTGGATGAAAGCAGACTTTCACTGGATTTCAACAACAAAGAGGTCGTGTCTGATGTCACACAGGAGTCATCAGTCAGCGTGCTGTTGACAAACCTCATCAAGGGGAATCTGCTTCCCTCGGCTCTCATCTGGATAACTTCCAGACCTGCAGCAGCCAATCAGATCCCTCCTTCATGTGTTGACAGGGTAACAGAAGTACGAGGCTTCACTGACGCTCAGAAGGAGGAGTACTTCAGGAGGAGAGTCAGTGATGAAGATCTGTCCAGCAGAATCATCTCACACATCAAGACCTCCATGAGCCTCCACATCATGTGTCTGATCCCAGTCTTCTGCTGGATCACTGCTATAGTTCTGGACCACATGTTGACCACAGACCAGAGAGGAGAGCTGCCCAAGACCCTGACTGACATGTACTCACACTTCCTGCTGGTTCAGACAAAGAGGAAGAAGAAGAAGTACGATGAAGGACATGAGACGAGTCCACAGGAGCTGACGGAGGCTGACAGGGAAGTTCTTCTGAAGCTGGGGAGGCTGGCGTTTGAACAGCTGGAGAAAGGAAACATCATGTTCTACCAAGAAGACCTGGAGCAGTGTGGTCTGGATGTCACAGAGGCCTCGGTGTACTCAGGAGTTTGTACAGAGATCTTCAAAAGAGAGAGTGTGATCTTCCAGAAAACTGTCTACTGCTTTGTTCATCTGAGCGTTCAGGAGTTTCTGGCTGCAGTCTACCTGTTCCACTGTTACACCAACAAGAAGACAGAGGTACTGGAGGACTTCCTGGGAGATTGGGATGATGATGATGATGATGATGATGATGATGATGATGATGATGGGGACAATGGCTATTATTCATCCCTGGATGACTTCTTGTATAGTGCCATGCAGAAATCCCTTCAAAGTAAAAATGGTCACCTGGACCTGTTTGTTCGCTTCCTTCATGGCCTCTCTCTAGGGTCCAACCAGAGACTCTTAGGAGGCCTGCTGGGTCAGACAGACAACAGTCCAGAAATCATCCAGAGAGCCATCAACAACCTGAAGGAGATGAACAGTCGTTTTATCTCTCCTGACAGAAGCATCAACATGGTCCACTGTCTGATGGAGATGAACGATGACTCAGTCCATCAGGAGATCCAAGAGTTCCTGAAGTCAGAGAACAGATCAGAGAAGGAACTCTCTGAGATCCACTGCTCAGCTCTGGCCTACATGCTGCAGATGTCAGAGGAGGTTCTGGATGAGTTGGACCTGAAGAAGTACAATGCATCACGGGAGGGACGACTGAGACTGATTCCAGCTGTGAGGAACTGCAGAAAGGCTGTGTAAGTCCTGACTGTAACTTCATTATACAAAGTTGACACTGTGTCTGTCAGCAGCTATCAGAAGCCAGAACCTAAATGCAAATTTCCATTTGTTATTTCCAGCATATCAAATCCATATAAAATCCAGATCAGACAATTTGATATACATTGTCCATCTTTATCAGGGTCAAGAGAGTAACTGAATTTACATTAACTGTACTCCTAGACTTCCTGAATGGTGGCTCTCAGAGACTCATTATGAAGTTGTGGCCTCAGCTCTGAAGTCCAACCCCTCCCATCTGACAGAGCTGGACCTGACAGGAAGCAGACTGCAGGATTCAGGAGTGAAGGTGCTGTCTGCTGGACTGGAGAGTCCAAACTGTAGACTGAAGTCTCTGAGGTCAGTTCATTTACTGTCTGTTTTGCTCGTATATATTTTAAACTGAATGAATAACTTAAACGCAACACAAAAACTAAAATGGATTAATCAGGCATCTGTTTATCTTTTCATTTAACATTGTCTGGGTGGCATAGTGGTGCAGTGGTTAGCACTGGACCTTTCTGTGTGGAGTTGCATCTTCTCCCTGTGTCTGCATTGTACTCCGACTTCCTCCCACAGTCCAAAAACATGCAATTAACAGGTTATTTGGTGACTCTGTATTGTCCGTAGGTGTAAATGTGAATGGTTGTTTGTCTCTATGTGCCCTGCGATGAACTGGCGACTTGTCTAACCCACCTCCAGTGGTTACAGATAATGTGTGTATGTATTGTTTGGTTTACAAATGTTCCTCAGTTTCCCTCAAAACAGCAGATGGGGGATGTGGGACAATCATCACGCATTATTGCCTCATACTTTGTTGCAGTTCATAAGCTGGTCGATGGTAATTTGTGAAATGTTCTTCCACTCCTTTACATTGATGTTGATTGGCACATGTATACTGTATATCTATAGTATCTATTGCTCAGTGTGTTTCAACAAAAATGTAATTTTTAGAGTCCTTTTTATTCTCTTCAGCAAACATAAGACACGTGTCATCATGGCATCAGATTAAATAATCACAGACAGGCAGATCTTTAAATCTGTGATTGTTTTCGTAAAAATAGGAACAAAATTATAAGTGTTGTGTTGTGTTTTTCTTTATGTTTCGATGTTGACAGGAAGAAATCATATCTGATTCAGATTCTATCCCTTTATTAACAGACTGGCTAATTGTGGTCTGTCAGAGATCAGCTGTGCTTCTCTGGCCTCAGCTCTGAAGTCCAACCCCTCCCATCTGACAGAGCTGGACTTGAGAGGAAACAACCTGCAGGATTCAGGCATCAAACTGCTGTCTGATGGACTGCAGAGTCCACAATGCAGACTGGAGACTATCAGGTCAGAAAATATTCTGCTCTTTAAATATCTGTGTAGTGTGAGGTAGATTGATTTAAAGAGGCAAACATGGTACTGGTTTACACCAAAGTTGAATCCAAATCTGAACTTAACTGTGGCACGTATCACACATCCCCATCAGCACAACCCTGTTTGTTTTATTGCAGGGCTGTTGTCCAGCTCAACGCCTGGGTAGGCCGGCTAAATTAGGATCTTCTTTACTGAATGTGGCTCCTGAGTTAGTTATGAGGACAATCCAATGATTGGCTGCACAATTAAATTGGATCAGATTATGTTAAATCTTTCTTTTTTATTCAGATTGGTGAACTGCAGTTTGTCAGAGATCGGCTGTGCTTCTCTGGCCTCAGCTCTGAAGTCCAACCCCTCCCATCTGACAGAGCTGGACCTGAGTGAAAACGAGCTTCAGGATTCAGGAGTGAAGCTGCTGTGTGATTATCTGGAGAGTCCACACTGTAGACTGAAGACTCTGAGGTCAGTTTGCTTTTCGTTCTTGTCTTTTAACTGTATCACTCCCTCCAGGAAATAAGCGACACTAGTTCTTCATACAGATGGATTTATTCCTCTCTTAAACTCCACTTCATCGCCATCAATCCACCATCGAACTGTTACAGGACAATATACAAATAAACATGCATTCATTTAACATAACATTGACATGCCAAAGACTAATTAACAGGGCCATTTCTAGCTGTTTGGGGACCCTGTGCAAGATGCTATTTGGCCCCCCCTATTTTATCAAACTATGAGGTTCCTAACCTTTTCAGATGATCTGTGGCGATGCAACAGTCTGTTACATTTTAAGAGGAAAACAGGCTGGAGTACATTAATAAATGCAACAGATGCAGCATGTTCCTGAAAAATGTTTAATGTAAACTTTGAAAACAAGGTGACATAACATAAAAAAGCTTTCCCACCAATCCAAAACAGTAAAAAATAAATAACTTAACTTACTTAAATTAATAAAAATACAATGGAGCAGCCTCCATATTAATGTGCAAACAATAAAAAACAAAAAACTAGTAAGAACAGTTATATCGTTATGTTGCTGTTTGCTGGTCAGGAGCTGCTGAAGATCTCTCTGACTCTGCTTGAACTGGACCCCCTTCAAAGACAAAGCTCCTTAGGTTACCAAACAAAACTGATCAGAAGCAAATATTAATTTCATATAACTGCAGCTGTTGCACTAGTGCAAAAATTCAGAATCTGTTTTTATATTAAATATTACAATATCAATATACAGTGTCCCTTTAGAGCATACTACCAGTTACAAAGTTGTCCCTTTCAGACTTTTTCTGTGTTTATCTCCACATTATACTCGTTAAAGTAATGAAGATGAAGGTAAATGAGTGATGAGCACCATAGGATATAGAGGGAATATGTTTGCATATATTTTGCAGTGCATTACAAAGTGGACAACTTGCATCTAACTGATGGTATGGTCTTAACCTGTATTGTTACTGAGGGCAGAACTAAATCAAATCAAATCAAATCAAATTTTATTTGTATAGCCCAAGTCACAAAATACATTTTGCCTCTGAGGGCTTTACAATCTGTACAGGGAGTGACACCCTCTGTCCTTAGACCCTCGGTTCGAGTGAGGAAAAACTTGCCCACAAAAAACCCTTTTAACAGGGAGAAGAAACCTCAGGAAGAGCCACAGAGGAGGGATCCCTCTCCCAGGATGGACAGATGTGCAATAGATGTCACGTGTACAGAACAAATCAACACAAACATATTGTACAATTACAATGAATGATAAAATGACAATGAATTACAATGAATGATAAAATGATTACAGTAGCAGTGGAACCTGTGATAGCGATAGAGAGACACAGATGCACAGCAGCAGCAAATCATTAACTAACTATAAACTGGGGGGGGGAGAGAGAGAGAGAAAGAGAGAGAGGGAGAGAGAGAGGGAGTCCCCCGGTAGTCTAATCCTATAGCAGCATAACTAAGGGATGACCTGAGCCAGCCCTAACTAATTAATGAGACATGTATGTTTACAGATAGAGAGAGAGAGAGAGAGAGAGAGAGAGAGAGAGAGAGAGAGAGAGAGAGAGAGAGAGAGAGAGAGAGAAGGTTTGAGTAGAGTGTTCAGTAGCAGTCTTATGCAGTATGGTACACTTTAAATTGACTTTAATTTGTATTACAATGGTTCTTTTGAATTAGAAAGTACTACATGTACCACATCCTTTCGTTGCAATTAAAAGTGCGATATAAATGAAAGAAACTTCAAACTTGGCCATTGGTTGTATACTTTCCTGATGGATTTATCTTTTTTTAAAATGAAAATTATCCTCAAAAGACACCAGGGAGTGAAACAAACGTGAATAAACATCCACTGACCAGTTTGAATGGTCCTTATTGCTCGAACACAACGGACATGACACATATTCTTACCTGAAAAGCACTTAGAAACTGTAATCTAGGTTTATATCACAGATTCCTTTTTCAGTCAGTCCAACATGTCCAAACTTAAGCCGCAGAACACCAAAGCAAGACGACTCACCAGATCCAGTCCAAAGTTTGCACATGATCCCAATTTTAGCATCTGTGAGTTGGTTTGTTTTGATAATCACCTATTGGATATGTATGATTGTATTTCTGACTTGTTCGCCACATATGAGCCTGCAGCCTGAGATACATTATTGGTAATTATCAAGTTAAGGCTAGAAAACTAGAGGAAACCAGGTCTTTGCTGTCAGGACGCCTCGACTCGAAGCAGAAAATGTGACCATAAAATCCAGATTGAATCTTGAGTGTTTATCCTGTAATTACAGATTAAACCACTGTGAACTACCAGAGATCAGCTGTGCCTCTCTGGCCTCAGCTCTGAAGTCCCATCTGACAGAGCTGGATCTGAGCTACAACAAGCTGCAGGATTCAGGAGTGAAGCTGCTGTGTGATTACCTGGAGAGTCCACACTGTACACTGAAGACGCTGAGGTACACAATATAGTTTGCTTCAATATGGAATCCAACAGCAGCCTGTAATTTGTTAAAATAATCTCGTCTCTGCAGGTTGAGATGCTGTCTGCTCACAGATGGAAGCTGTGCTTCTCTGGCCTCAGCTCTAAAGACAAACCCTTCCCGTCTGACAGAGCTGGACCTGAGTCTCAACAAAATACAGGATTCAGGAGTGAAGCTGCTGTCTGATCTTGTGGACAAGATCCAGTGGACTGGAGACTCAGGTCAGTAGAGATAAATGTGACAGCCAGCTGTTTGTTAGGATCTTATCTTTGAGTTGACCCAAAGGAGACTGTTGTGGTTTTTTGGGGGTGGCCGTGGCTCAGTGGTAGAGTGGGTCGTCCAATAACCCGAAGGTTGGCGGTCCGATCCCCACCCTCACTGCTCGTCAGTCCACCTCCTTGCCACGGCCGAGTTGCCCTTGAGCAAGGCACTGTACCCCCCAACAACATCTGCTCCCCGGGCGCTGTGAATCGCTGCCCACAATTTTTTTTTCTAAAAAAAAAAAAAAAATTTCCCCTACAGGTTAAAGAGAGACCTGATCTGAGAGGAACCACAGAACAATTAGACTTGATCCAGAAGGTGTTGGACCTGAAGAGACCCAACACCTGCAGCAGCATGATGATCTATCAATTAAAACAAGCAACTCGTGTTGAGTTCTTCCGTTTCTCACAGAATAGACCAACTGTTTCTTGGACTGACGATCATTTAGACTTGGGTCCTTGCTGTGGATCCATAAAGACTTCAACTAGTTACCATCCACTAGATCCTTACAAACACCTTGAGACCACCAAGTACCATACTAACAGGGACACACCATCAACTGATAAGGAACTTATTGACCACCAACACCACCATAAGAAACAGCAACCACTGAGCAACAGCTACATCAAACCTACCAGCTTATCTGAACATGAGTAAATATGAAGCATCACCATCGCAGCCTCATGTTAGAACACCTCAGGTCCAGGTTGACAGTTCCCGGGTCGAAGCGCCGAGTTTCCCGTGACTTCAACTCTTTTAATTTTTTCAATCTCTGCCGTTCCAAATAAAACTCAACACAATCAAGATTTTAGCATTGTTTACATGAACCACTGTGATGTCACTGTGATGTCACTGTGATGTCATTGCTGCACAGACATTGTATGTTTTTTATGTGTTAGTACCTAGAAATGTGTGTAAGTTTCTTTACTCTCTTTACTTTTAGGATAAAATCATTAAACTGGTTAAACACACTGAATGTTTGTCTTCTTAATTTTGTTTTGACACAAGAGAAAACTCATCGTCATGATGTCATGACAATGTGTTGTTCAGAGGTAAATGTGTATGTGGCACTCATCCTCACATTGAAGCCTTGAGTTAAACATTGTGTTTTTTTTCTTTATGTTTTTTGTGACCATATTTGGACATACTTGGAGCTGGCAGGTGTTCCTATCTGCTCTCAAACATCCTCTTCTTCCAGGTGAACAGGAACTAAAATCTGTTTTTAAACATTTGAATTGAGAAACAGTTGAGGCAGAAACAGAATCTGGATTCAGATTTGATCACCACCGCCTAGTTTGACAGTTTGATCTGAGTTTTTGAAGTTTAAATTGAATCGTGAACTTAAAGTCAAAAGTCTACCTTGTTGTTCAACCTGATCCAACACTCCAGAAGCTGACCACAAGAAGACCTGGAGGGTCTTGTTTTCTCTGTAAAGTGAATTCTTGAACTCTTGAAGGACTCATTTGTTCTTTCCTCTCTACTTTATGTTGTCAGTGATATATTATAATTATACCTATTTTCCACTGACGCTGTTGGGTCGGAGTTTTAGCCGTTGTCTTGTGAAGTCTTCGATGTGAGATTCTGGATTGTTAGTCATGATTTCTGGGTTTTATTGTCATTTGAACCATACAGACAGGACACAGTAAAATGAGACTGCATGGTTGCAGGGTGACCATGGTGCTACATGAAACAGGATACACACACGTTACAACACCAGATACTAAAGGGCTACATAAAGTGCATTACGTTCAGACAAAATGGTCTGACCTGGTGATGATGTGGTTTGCAAAGTGAAAAACGTGGCTGAGCACGCAGCCCTGAGGAGCTCCTGTGTTTAGACCCAGCTGGTTCAGCTTCTCCATCAGCTGCTGAGGAATGATGGTGTTGATACTGAGCTGAAGTCTGACATACATACATGTGAGGGCCAGGTGAAGCGTGGTGGTGATGGCGTCGTCAGTCAGGATGATGCATTGGACTGCAGTGGGTCCAGTGAGGCTGGCAGCTGGGACTTGAAGCACCTCATGATGGTGAGTGTGTGATGATGATGACATTTGGATGATGATGGTGGTTTTGAATGTTGAACAGGAAACAAACAGTACTGAGATCCTTTTACTGTAAAAATAGAAAAACTTCTTCTGTATTTATCAAAGTACACACAGCTGCCAGTTTTTACCATAAAATCATTTTTTACAGTGTACACTGTGGAGTGTATTCTGCCCTTCAGCCTCAGGGGGCAGTAATGAGTCTATTGTGAGACATTAAAGACACTCCTCAGTCAGGAATGAAGTGCGGCCAACAGAAAACCTGTTGAGTTCACTTCAGGTGAGATGAAGAGCAATTAAATACTTCAAGACAATCTCTGCTTTTTATTGTTCACCAACGAGAGCCTCTATGACGTCGGAAGAAACCAAGATCGAGTTCAATAACAAGGTAAGAACACCTTCTCTTCCTGATTCTCCTCCCCCCACCTTTACCTTTACCTGCCGTCTACACCTGGCAACAGTCGTCTTGCAGCTGGATACATTTACATAGACACAGAGCACACCTCCATGTGACAGCTGGTAGAGACGGAAAAGACTGACATGTTTACGACTGCTGAATATAAAAAAGTGTTCAGTGACGATGTACCTGTGTTAGGGTGAGGTAACTGTGAATTATTTGTTATTGGTTGAAGATGCAGTCACATCTCCCTTTACTGAAAACCCTCTCTCTCTCTCTCTCTCCTCTCTCTCTCACCATCACCACCACCATCTGTAAACATACATGTCTGTCATACATGTACATTAATGCATCTTACTAACTAAACTTCTTCCCCGGAGTTTCTGTGCTCTTTCGTCCAGCAGGTTCTCGTGGATCGTGACTGCTGCTGTGGTCCTGCATGACGTCCACTACATATATTATTACTGTCATTAATGTTACCAGATCCCCATAACAGTTTATAGTAACTTAGTTAATGATTTGCTGCTGCTGTGCATCTGTGTCTCTCTATCTCTATCACAGGTTCCACTGCTACTGTAATCATTTTATCATTCATTGTAATCCATTGTCATTTTTCATTGTAATTACACAAAATGTTTCTGTTGACTTGTTGACTGTACACGTGACATCTATTGCACGTCTGTCCGTCCTGGGAGAGGGATCCCTCCTCTGTGGCTCTTCCTGAGGTTTCTTCCCCTTTTTCCCTGTTAAAAGGGTTTTTTGTGGGCAAGTTTTTCCTCACTCGAACCGAGGGTCTAAGGACAGAGGGTGTCACTCCCTGTACAGATTGTGAAGCCCTCCGAGGCAAAATGTATTTTGCGACTTTGGGCTATACAAATAAAATTTGATTTGATTTGATTTGATTTGAACTGTGAATGACAGTTTATGACATAACTGGACATGCTCAGTGCAGATATATGAAAGCCTTCAGAAGAAGTTTGTCAGTCAATGTGCATGTTGGTGTGAACAATACTTACAGGTCAAACTGGTGATAACTCACATGTGACATGAGGGCATCGTAAATGAAGGGTTCGTTTAGAGACTGACCTTTGAATAAATAATAAAATATGATGAAGCTTTGAGCGGTCTCAACAACACTTAATGAAGACCAACAAGGAATAATGTGATTTACTGTCGGTTACTCTGAACTCAGCGTCAAAGGTCAAGGCTGTGAAGATAACAGCTGCATACGTGAGCCAGAGAACAAAGTTTTATAACAGGTAGAAGATGACCTGTGTAACATGTCTGCTGATCATGCTCCAAACTCAGCCATTGGTTAGAAACAGTGTGTGTGTGTGTGTGTGACCTGATAACTCCTCCCTCTGCCGCCTCCACAGTGACTTATCTTCGTCTACATATTTCCTGCTCCTGTCGTCCTGAACAGAAGAGGTCAGAGTGTCTGCGGAGGGAAAATGGCTCACCTGGACAGGAGGAAGTTCTGCTGTCCAATCTGTCTGGATGTACTGAAGGATCCGGTGACTATTCCCTGTGGACACAGCTACTGCATGAGCTGTATTAAAACCCACTGGGATGAAGAGGATCACCAGAGAATCCACAGCTGCCCTCAGTGTAGGCAGACCTTCATACCGAGGCCTGTCCTGATGAAAAACACCATGTTGGCAGATTTAGTGGAGGAACTGAAGAAGACGGAACAACGAGCTTCTTTCGCTGATTACTGCTATGCTGGACCTGAAGATGTGGCCTGTGATGTCTGCCCTGGGAGGAAGCTGAAAGCCACCAAGTCCTGTCTGCAGTGTCTGGCCTCTTACTGTCAGCTCCACCTCCAGCCTCACTTTGAATCTCAGATCTTTCACCAGCTGGTGGACCCCTTCAAGAAGATCCAGGTCCACAACACAGCCTCAGCTGCAGCAGAAAGGACTGAGAGGCAGAGAAAGCTCGAGGTGAGTCGACAAAACATCCAGCAGAGAATCCAGGACAGAGAGAAAGATGTGAAGGAGCTTCAACAGCAGGTGGAGGCTATCAATCGCTCTGCTGATAAAGCAGTGGAGGACAGTGAGAAGATCTTCACTGAGCTGATCCGTCGCATGGAGAAAAGAAAGTCTGATGTGAAGCAGCAGGTCAGATCCCAGCAGGAAACTGAAGTGAGTCAAGTCAAAGATCTTCAGGAGAAGCTGGAGCAGGAGATCACTGAGCTGAAGAGGAAAGACGCTGAGCTGGAGAAGCTCTCACACACAGAGGACCACAACCAGTTTCTACACAACTACCCCTCACTGTCACGACTCAGCCAATCTACAGACTCATCCAGCATCAATATCCATCCTCTGAGGTACTTTGAGGATGTGACAGCTGCTGTGTCAGAGCTCAGAGATAAACTACAGGATGTTCTGAGGGACCAATGGACAAACATCTCACTGACAGAGACTGAAGTCCATGTTTCACTGTCAGGACCAGAACCAGAGCCCAAGACCAGAGCTGGGTTCTTAAAATATTCACGTGAACTCACACTGGATCCAAACACAGTGCATGAAGACCTGTCATTATCTGAGGGAAACAGAAAAGTGACAAGAATGGGTATATTAGCTTCTCTGTCATCCTCAGTTGCTGATCATCCAGACAGATTCACTTTTTGGGAACAGGTCCTAAGCACACAGAGTCTGAGTGGACGTTGTTACTGGGAGGTGGAGTGGAGTCGGTCTGTTTTAGTTGCAGTCGTGTACAAAAATATCAGCAGAACAGGAATGGAAAGTGAATTTGGATACAACTACAAGTCTTGGGCATTGGAGTGTAATGATAATTATTATTTTTTCTACCATGACAGAAACAGAACTCACATCTCAGGTCCTCTGTCCTCCAGAGTTGGAGTGTACCTGGATCACAGTGCAGGTATTCTGTCCTTCCACAGCATCTCTGAAACGATGACACTCCTCCACAGAGTCCAGACCACGTTCACTCAGCCTCTCTATGCTGGATTTAAAGTTGGTAGTGATAGCACAGCTGAGCTGAGTCCACTGGTTTAGGAAGTATTCAGACCCTTTAGTGAAGTAAAAGTACTGTGTGTACATTTGAGTTCACTACTGAGCTTTTTTCACACATGCTGTCAATCAAACAGTGAGGGGGTGGGCTTGACTGAGACTGGTTCTTTTCATTGGACCAAGGGCGCTTCCTCAGTTTGCAGTTTGCATAGTGCCTTGTTTAAAATAGGGTGGAGGTGGTTCTTGGGGTGGAGGGCTGGGGCGGGAGGTGGATGTTGGGAGGACTGGGAGTGGATGGGGGGGGGGGGGGTTTAATTGTATGAAGCACTTTGTGTTACATATTTTGTATGAAAAGTGCGATACAAATAAAGTTTGATTGATTGATTGAAAGGAGAAAAATGTAAATCTAAACCAAATGAAGTGGATGCTGAGGGCCCTCAGTGTCACTGCGTCGCTACGAACGGATGTGTGATCGTGAACAGGTGGACAGGTAAATGGTGAACAGGAAGTCACTCCAACATAAAGACTCTCAGATGTCTTTTATTTTCACACATTCACAGGAAACACTGAGTTGACTGTTTTTATCTTTCAGATAATAAAGTGACGTAAACAAAAAATAAATTCACTGCAAAACCTTCAAACAACAACACAAGTCGAACAATTATTCTAAACCTGTCATGTGTACTTCCTGTTCTGTCACTAGAGGGCGATGTGTGTTTGTGACTCCAGTGTCATGTTGTGACTGAACAGCTGTTTTCAGTCATTTCCTCTGATTGGAAGTCATGTCCACACTGGGCTTGATTGACAGCTCCCTCATTAACCTGCACTTTTGTACCTGTGAGGGCGGGACATCTTACACTTTCATCATGGAGTTAGCTTAGCTCTGCTCACACCTGAGCACAGGTGTTATGAAACAAGAGCTGCTAACTAATGTAGAGCTAAGAGGAAGAAGCTAACAAGCAACTAGACCTTACACAAAGCTAATGTGGAGCTAACATAGACCTTACACAAAGTTAATGTAGAGCTAACATAGACGTTACAAAAAAGCTAATGTAGAGCTAAGCAGACCTTACACAAAGCTAATGTGGAGCTAATGTAGACCTTACACAAAGCTAATGTAGAGCTAAGCAGACCTTACACAAAGCTAATGTAGAGCTAAAAGACCTTACACAAAGCTAATGTAGAGCTAACAGACCTTACACAAAGCTAATGTGGAGCTAACAGACCTAACATGGAGCCAATTTACAGTTAATGAAAGCTAGAGCATCCTGATGGTGCTATTATGGATACTCAAGATGTTGTACTGGAATATTGTATCAATATTCTAGTGTCAGTGTTCATCAATACTTTATCAGGTATTGATCCACTCAGCCCTGTCAACAGATTATTAGTCCCCTGGAAAAGTTCCTGTGGTGGAAATGCCCTCATAAACATACAGTGAAACAGTGCTGATACAACTGTACAACTAAAGGAGCGCTAACATACAGCCTCAGTATGAAGCATGAAGCTACAGTAGAACATGAAGCGACAGTAGAACATGAAGCTACAGTAGAACATACAGCTACAGTAGAACATGAAGCTACAGTAGAACATGAAGCTAAAGTGGAACATGAAGCTACAGTAGAACATACAGCTACAGTAGAACATACAGCTACAGTAGAACATACAGCTACAGTAGAACATACAGCTACAGTAGAACATGAAGCTAAAGTGGAACATGAAGCTAAAGTGGAACATGAAGCTACAGTAGAACATGGAAGCTACATTAGAACATAAAGCTACAGTAGAACATGAAGCTACAGTAGAACATGAGGCTAAATGAGTGCTAACAAATACTGAGATGTTGTTTTGTAAACATTTTACTAATATAAATTAAAAGTGAAACAGCTGTGTGGCTGTGCAGGACTTCTTCCGTTTGATATCACTTCCTGTTTATAGACAGGTTCCTGAACACAAAGTCATTGCAAAGGTCCTGGAAAACATTAAGAACACAGATTTATTGTCTTTGTTTCTGTATTAATACATCTGTCAATCAATGTGGGAGTGACAGCATCGTCCAATCATGTGGTTTGAACTTTGGCTTCACTTTAGTTCGGATCACTGATTGGTCCTCACCAATCATCATTGCTGCCTGTCCAAAGGTACATTCACAAAACACAACAAACTGTTCCAGGAACTCTTTGTTTTCCACGACTTTAACAGGAGCTGCATTAAAAAGAATTCCAGGTTTTCCAGGATGTCTCATATCCCTGCAGTGATTGATAATCAATAACTAATACTTCTATCATATTCCCATAACACTTTCTGCGGTGTAGCACTGTCCTCAGATCAGTTGAGGTCTTATGACAAGGTTGGCTCCGCCTCCCAGCTGCTCCTATTGGTCATGCATCAAACAGGTAACGTTCTCCTAATTCTTCTGTTTCTTGAAACCTTCAAAATAAAGAGTCTGCATGGTTCTTTACCTACCATCACTGATAGTTCCTTCATCTGGAGAACATGCTCTGTATAACATTTAAAGAACGTTGAAGGAACCCCCACATGTACAGTTCACAGATGAGTGATGATGTCACAGTCTGTGATGTCACAGCAGGTATAATCAATACTGTATTAATCGATGAGGTCAGCGTCGCGTCCATTTGATCAGCGTCTCTGGTGATCGATAGAGGAAGATCAGTTTGGCGTAAAGCTCCTCCTCCAGCTCCAGCTCACCTGTCTCTCTCACCTGAAACAGAAAACAGCCAATCACGTCACAGCATAACTCATCAGGGTAAAGTCTTCGTGAAACAGGAAACAGGCATTTACAGTAGCCACCGACATCCCGGAGACTTGACCTCTGATTGTACAGACATCGCGAAGAATTAAACTCTGATCGTACAGACATCGTGGAGACTTAAACTCTGATCGTACATACATCGGAGACTTAAACTCTGATCGTACATACATCCCAGAGACTTAAACTCTGATCGTACATACATCGCAGAGACTTAAACTCTGATCGTACATACATCGCAGAGACTTAAACTCTGATCGTACAGACATCCCAGAGACTTAAACTCTGATCGTACAGACATCGCAGAGACTTAAACTCTGATCGTACAGACATCCCAGAGACTTAAACTCTGATCGTACAGACATCGTGGAGAATTAAACTCTGATCGTACAGACATCGTGGAGAATTAAACTCTGATCGTACAGACATCGTGGAGAATTAAACTCTGATCTTACAGACATCGTGGAGAATTAAACTCTGATCTTACAGACATCGTGGAGAATTAAACTCTGATCGTACAGACATCGTGGAGAATTAAACTCTGATCGTACAGACATTGCAGAGACTTAAACTCTGATCGCACAGACGTTGCAGAGACTTAAACTGTATTGTTGCAGAGCATTGAGAGGGCGGAGACTGTCGATATACCAGGAAGATGTCGGTGCAGAGTTTGAGGATGCGGTCAACACACGGCAGCTCCTCGAACATGATAGAGTGACTGATCCCGCTGAAGAACTCTCGGACAAACTTCCCGATCACCAGCACCACTGAGGCGTACAATCCCATGATGCTGCGGGGCCACAGACATAGAAGAAGAACAAAGTAAGTTGTTAAGTGGGATAGACATGACTTGGACGTGTTCCCATCGTAGACTGTACATGAAGATGAACATGGTACCAAAGGAAGGTAGAACTTGTTCGACTGTAGTATCCTCATATATTACTATAATACTACTACATTTTTCCGCACTACTTAAAACTAACGTGTACCCGTATCCAGCCAGGAAGCCCAGACTTGGAGGACTGACTTTATCACTGAACACAAACAGTTGAAGCCCCGCCTCCCTCCTGTCAGTCAATGAAGCCTCGCCCCCCAGAGGCACCAGGCTGGCAGCCGGTTGGTCAACAATCCACCACTCCTGGATCTCTCGGCTCTGATTGGTCGACCGTTCCAGGGCCAACAAGATGTCCTTGTAGCGGTCGTCTGATTGGAGGAGAGAGGAGAAAAGCCATGAGTGTTTGATTGTTGTTTTCACTGTTTGTGGTGGTCTTTGGTGTTGTGCCTCATTTCATCTAATTTCAAGACTGCATCTGACTGATGGCAGGAATGAAGAAAAACTATAGAGACAGCAGTTTATTTTAATAAACTCTTTGTAGTCAAGTTAAAGGTCCAGAGTGCCAGATTAATAATCTTCATTACTCTGTTTCATTCATTAATTAAAATCAGACCTCAGAATGAGACTTTGAGTTTGAGTTGAACCACTTTAAGCCTCCATGTTTCTACAGGAGCCCAGAACAGACAAACCAAACTCTGGATCGAGATCGAGTCTTTCACTGTAGTTTCTCCTTTGTGTTAGGAAGGAGAGGGTGAAGTGAAGTGAATCTACAGACTGGACCTTTAACTTCTTGAATGAAAAGCAGTGATTTCAGTGTGTTAGCATGTTGGACATTAACTGATGACTGCGTGTTCATACCTGTGTAAAGCTGCTCGATTGGTTTCGCGTTGGAATCGCTTGGAGCTCGAATGAAACATGGAAACACTTCTCGTATCAACCTGAAAACATTTATATAAAAAGACATGTATAGAGAGAAGGTGGCTCCACTTCCTGCCACTATGGGAAGTGTCTGAGAAAGCAGAAGCACCGGGCGATATATTTAAGTCTTTTAGCGTTTCTTAGTTACTTTCCACTCTCATGTTTGCTAATCAATGGATCACACTAAGCTTTAGTCCCCCCACCCCACAACATCCACAGTCATTCAATGTATAACCCCGCCCCCTGTACTCACACAGGAAGTGTCCTGGTTCCATTCAGCAGCTGGATGAGCTCAAGACGAGTCTGATCGTCCAGGTAGGTCACATGTTTACCTGAAGCAAGCTCCACCTTCGCCCCCAGACTCAAGTTCCTGTTTGAAAAAAAAAAAGAAAAAAAAAAAAAACTCTTTTCAGGTGCATTGCTACTACTACTGCTACTGCTACTACTACTACTGCTACTACTACTACTACTACGACTACTACAACTACTATCACTACTATCACTACTATCACTACTGCAGTGACAACAACTATGACTACTACTATCATAACTTAAGTTCTTAAGACAACCTTCAGACTGAAGTTAATGTCAGATTCACATCACGGTGATTATTGATAAGTAGAGTGCAGCTGACCTCTGAACAGTCCAGGACACAGTCAGGGGGAAGTGGTCCAGGTTGAGCACCTGGCTTAGGTACTGCCTGCTGGGAGGACTGATGGTCCACAGAGAATTACTGCTGCCCTGCAGCTCCGCCACTGTCACATCCTCACGACTGTACGCCTCCAGGAACTGCAGGGCACTCTGGGAAATACAGGCCACAAAGTTACTGGGATAAAACTACAAGCTGTAGCACCAGTACTGCAGTCAGTGCAGGGCCGTTTCTAGCTGTCAAACTCTGAGGAGTAAACCTTTCAGATGATCTGTGGCAATGCAACAGTCTGTTACATTTGAAGAAAACAAAGTGACATAAAAACCCCACCAATCCAAAACAGTAAAAAATAAATAACTTCACTTACCTATATGAATAAAAATAGAATGGAGCAGCCTCCATATTAATGTGTAAACAATAAAAAAGTAAGAATAATACTGATTAGAAACATGTATATGTAACACTGCAACCACTTCAGCACCATTTTGGACCGGTTTCTGTGATTGTGCTAACAGTTGAGGCCACTGCACAACATCAACAGCTGTTATCTGTTATTGTTTTCATGCCATTGTTAATGGTGCCTACCGTTATTATCACTTCAGTGAATGGCTTCATTCAACCCGTCATACCTGTCGGCAGGCGTCACTCACTGCGTGACGTGACAACAAACAGTCACAGCTTCCCTATCAGAGCAGCTTAGTTTGGATTGTAAAAAAGCTTTTTATAGTAGTTTGTAGTATAGACGTGCTTCACACAACAAATGAGAGGGTTACAAATAAAGACAGCTACTTTTAATTCTCCCAAAATATATTGAGGCTGAACTTGCAGCTTGGTGGGCCCTGGTGGCCCTGTGCATCCGCATAGTCTGCATATAGCAAGAAACGGCCCTGAGTCAGTGTGTTGTAGTACTGCAGAGTACTTACAGGAGTGTAGCTGTAGGAGCTGGTGAAGGAGCTGAAGTCCTTCTCGGTCAGATCTTTGAGCTGATTCTGCTGAGCGCTCATCGTGAAGATTGGCTGTCAACAACAACACGTCAGTACCACCAATACTAAAAACAATACTACAAATATTACTATTAATACACACAACAACACACCAATGCTACTACTGTTACCAATACAACACTTTTAAGAGTCGTCCTAAGACCTTCCTTTTTGATAGAGCTCATAGTGCTGGTGCTGGCTCAGGTCATCCCTTAGTATGCTGCTATAGGACTACACTTCCCATGATGCACCACAGTCCAGGTGAGGTTACCTGGAAGCCTCCCAGTGTGATGGTCAGGGAGACATCGAGCGGTCGGTTGACGACTCCGGCGACAGATTTGATGAGCGACATGAAGAGCAGCGGAAACCAGACAATACAGATGAGCAGTAGAACAATGAGACCACCCATCCCGTACTTCACCACCCGCTTCTTCTTCTGACCACGAGGCTGAGGGTACCTCTGTGTACAAATACACAGGAATACATAAATATGTATGTACACTGACAGAAACATGTACAAATACATATATGTACACAGCACTTGCCTTCTCAGACTCCCTCCAGCACTTTAAGACAAAGCAGTGGGCGTACACGTCCTCCACACAGATCCAGGAGGACAGAGACAGAGTGGTGTCCGTCCACACCCAGTCCATCACCGCCCTCAGCTCCGTCAGGAAGGGAACCAGACGGAAACTACAGATAGACAGACAGGCGGTGAGACACAGGCGGAGGAAACATGTGTCGACAGTCAGGGAATTAAAAGTGTCTGCGAACATGATGTTACTGAAATGGTCACAGTCTCTCTATCTTTGTGCTAAGCTCACCCCTGGAACAGGAAGAGGTTCAAGTAGTTGTAGCTCTTTGTCAGGAAGTTTCCCAGAACTCGTGTCGGATACCCGGATCGAATCTGATAGGCCGACAGACCGAAGTAAACACACTTTACAAAATACCAGAGCTGAGCCACCAAGTTCTGATTGAAACGCCTGCAGACAGACAGACAGACAGGTGAGCGCTGCTGCTGAATATGACCCTGACTGGCTTGAAGATTCGTTCATACAGGTGAGTTACCTCTCTGTGACAGTCGGCAGGATGAAGAACATCCAGAAGTGAATCCCAAAAACCAATATCACCTGGAAGACCAACTTCCCCAAAACTGTCTTCCTCAAATACAGAGCCCTGTCTATCACCATGGTGCCTGCAGACAGACAGGTGGACAGTAAGACAGGTAAAGAGACAGACAGGGAAACAGACAGACAGCCAGACAGGAAGACGTACCGAATTGGATCAGAACCATCACCAAGAAAGCTTCTGGAACTTGGTCTTCTGACAGGGAGGAAGTGATGTCAGCAGCTGCAGAGTGTTTCTGGGAAATTTAAATGAAATCAAAGTCAGTGAAGCATCATGTGATCAGGAAGTGAAGCGTCATGTGATCAGGAAATCAACTTTACCCCAAAGGCCCAGAAGCCGAAGACGATGATGATAAAGTCGACAGTGTCGGCGAGGAACATGAGGACATAAACGTCGGTCACAGCGCTGTATTCTGGTTGGATGAGAGCTCTGAAGAACTGAAGGACTGGACGGTAGAGAGACATGCACCTGACAGAGAGACAGAGAGGTTAACACGTTAACATGTTAACAACATGTTAACAACATGACAACACGTCACACATGAACACACGGCAACTAGCTTCAGGGTTAGCATACCTGCTAACAGAGAACGTCTTAGCTTGGATTGAAAATTCTCTGAGTTTCTCAAGCAGCAGATCAAACCTGCTGGGCTGCTGAGCTCTGGAGCTGTCACTGCCTGGAGGAGGAGGAGGAGGAGGAGGAGGAGGAGGAGGAGGAGGAGGAGCAGGAGAGGAGGAGAAGGAGGGGGAGGAGAGGAGGAGGAGAAAAACATCAACAAACACAAGCTAGCTTTCTATTCAACATGTTTGTCCTTGTATTTATTTTCATTGTTCTCTCACATGGCAGACCGTCACCACCGAATCTTCGTTTGTTTAATTAGTACATGTTGTTAACGAGTGATCAGGTGTGTTAGATTCTACCTGCTGGAGAACGCAGCTGGGTGGAGCTAGAACGTGTCCTTCTCCTGCCTCGTTGCCGCAGCGTGTTGACGGGGTCGGCCGGATCAATGGAGGTAACACCTTGGGTGGAGTCGCCCTGGTCGTGATGATGATGGAGAGTGTCAGTCTCCATGGTAACAGTCTGGTCCCAAAGTCCATGGCACTGTGGTGGAGGGAGCAGATGGGATAAGTCAAGACCTCCAGTATGGTTCTATGTTCTATAATTTAGTGTTTTTACCTCCAGTATGGTTCTATGTTCTATAATTTAGTGTTCGTATCTCCAGTATGGTTCTGTTCTATAATTTAGTGTTTGTACCTCCAGTATGGTTCTATGTTCTATAAGTTAGTGTTTGTATCTCCAGTATGGTTCTGTTCAATAATTTAGTGTTTTTACCTCCAGTATGGTTCTATGTTCTATAACTTAGTGTAAGTGTCTGTACCTCCAGTATGGTTTTATGTTCTATAATTTAGTGTTTGTATCTCCAGAATGGTTCTGTGTTCTATAATTTAGTGTTTTTACCTCCAGTATGGTTCTATGTTCTATAATTTAGTGTTTGTACCTCCAGTATGGTTCTGTGTTCTATAATTTAGTGTTTGTATCTCCAGTATGGTTCTGTTCTATAAGTCAGTGTTTTTACCTCCAGTATGGTTCTATGTTCTATAATTTAGTGTTAGTGTTTGTACCTCCAGTATGGTTCTATGTTCTATAATTTAGTGTTAGTGTTTGTACCTCCAGTATGGTTCTGTTCTATAATTTAGTGTTTGTATCTCGAGTATGGTTCTGTTCTATAATTTAGTGTTTTTACCTCCAGTATGATTCTATGTTCTATAATTTAGTGTTTGTATCTCCAGTATGGTTCTGTTCTATAATTTAGTGTTTGTACCTCCAGTATGGTTCTGTGTTCTATAAGTTCGTGTTTGTACCTCCAGAATGGTTCTATACGTTAGTGTTTTTACCTCCAGCATGGTTCTATGTTCTATAATTTAGTGTTTGTACCTCCAGTATGGTTCTATGTTCTATAATTTAGTGTTAGTGTTTGTACCTCCAGTATGGTTCTGTTCTATAATTTAGTGTTTGTATCTCCAGTATGGTTCTGTTCAATAATTTAGTGTTTTTACCTCCAGTATGGTTCTATGTTCTATAATTTAGTGTAAGTGTCTGTACCTCCAGTATGGTTTTATGTTCTATAATTTAGTGTTTGTATCTCCAGAATGGTTCTGTGTTCTATAATTTAGTGTTTTTACCTCCAGTATGGTTCTATGTTCTATAATTTAGTGTTAGTGTTTGTACCTCCAGTATGGTTCTGTTCTATAATTTAGTGTTTGTATCTCCAGTATGGTTCTGTTCTATAATTTAGTGTTTTTACCTCCAGTATGGTTCTATGGTCTATAATTTAGTGTTTGTATCTCCAGTATGGTTCTGTTCTATAATTTAGTGTTTGTATCTCCAAATGATTCTATGTTCTATAATTTAGTGTTTGTACCTCCAGTATGGTTCTGTGTTCTATAAGTTCGTGTTTGTACCTCCAGAATGGTTCTATACGTTAGTGTTTTTACCTCCAGCATGGTTCTATGTTCTATAATTTAGTGTTTGTACCTCCAGTATGGTTCTATGTTCTATAATTTAGTGTTAGTGTTTGTACCTCCAGTATGGTTCTGTTCTATAATTTAGTGTTTGTATCTCCAGTATGGTTCTGTTCAATAATTTAGTGTTTTTACCTCCAGTATGGTTCTATGTTCTATAATTTAGTGTAAGTGTCTGTACCTCCAGTATGGTTTTATGTTCTATAATTTAGTGTTTGTATCTCCAGAATGGTTCTGTGTTCTATAATTTAGTGTTTGTACCTCCAGTATGGTTCTGTTCTATAATTTAGTGTTTTTACCTCCAGTATGGTTCTATGGTCTATAATTTAGTGTTTGTATCTCCAGTATGGTTCTGTTCTATAATTTAGTGTTTGTATCTCCAAATGATTCTATGTTCTATAATTTAGTGTTTGTACCTCCAGTATGGTTCTGTGTTCTATAAGTTCGTGTTTGTACCTCCAGAATGGTTCTATACGTTAGTGTTTTTACCTCCAGCATGGTTCTATGTTCTATAATTTAGTGTTTGTACCTCCAGTATGGTTCTATGTTCTATAATTTAGTGTTAGTGTTTGTACCTCCAGTATGGTTCTGTTCTATAATTTAGTGTTTGTATCTCCAGTATGGTTCTGTTCAATAATTTAGTGTTTTTACCTCCAGTATGGTTCTATGTTCTATAATTTAGTGTAAGTGTCTGTACCTCCAGTATGGTTTTATGTTCTATAATTTAGTGTTTGTATCTCCAGAATGGTTCTGTGTTCTATAATTTAGTGTTTGTACCTCCAGTATGGTTCTATGTTCTATAAGTTAGTGTTTTTATCTCCAGTATGGTTCTATGTTCTATAATTTAGTGTTTGTACCTCCAGTATGGTTCTATGTTCTATAATTTAGTGTTTGTACCTCCAGTATGGTTCTATGTTCTATAAGTTAGTGTTTGTACCTCCAGTATGGTTCTATGTTCTATGTTCTATAATTTAGTGTTTGTACCTCCAGTATGGTTCTGTGTTCTATAATTTAGTGTTTTTACCTCCAGTATGGTTCTGTGTTCTATAATTTAGTGTTTGTATCTCCAGTATGGTTCTGTGTTCTATAATTTAGTGTTTGTACCTCCAGTATGGTTCTGTGTTCTATAATTTAGTGTTTTTACCTCCAGTATGGTTCTGTGTTCTATAATTTAGTGTTAGTGTTTGTACCTCCAGTATGGTTCTGTTCTATAATTTAGTGTTTGTATCTCCAGTATGGTTCTGTTCTATAATTTAGTGTTTTTACCTCCAGTATGGTTCTATGCTCTATAATTTAGTGTTTGTATCTCCAGTATGGTTCTGTTCTATAATTTAGTGTTTGTACCTCCAGTATGGTTCTATGTTCTATAAGTTAGTGTTTTTATCTCCAGTATGGTTCTATGTTCTATAATTTAGTGTTTGTACCTCCAGTATGGTTCTATGTTCTATAAGTTAGTGTTTGTACCTCCAGTATGGTTCTATGTTCTATAATTTAGTGTTTTTACCTCCAGTATGGTTCTGTGTTCTATAATTTAGTGTTTTTACCTCCAGTATGGTTCTATGTTCTATAATTTAATGTTTGTACCTCTAGTATGGTTCTGTGTTCTATAATTTAGTGTTTGTACCTCCAGTATGGTTCTGTGTTCTATAATTTAGTGTTTGTACCTCCAGGATGGTTCTGTGTTCTATAATTTAGTGTTTTTACCTCCAGTATGTTTCTGTGTTGTATAATTTAGTGTTTGTACCTCCAGCATGGTTCTGTGTTCTATAATTTAGTGTTTTTACCTCCAGTATGGTTCTATGTTCTATAATTTAGTGTTTTTACCTCCAGTATGGTTCTATGTTCTATAATTTAGTCTTTGTACCTCTAGTATGGTTCTATGTTCTATAATTTAGTGTTTGTACCTCCAGTATGGTTCTGTGTTCTATAATTTAGTGTTTTTACCTCCAGTATGGTTCTGTGTTCTATAATTTAGTGTTTGTATCTCCAGTATGGTTCTGTGTTCTATAATTTAGTGTTTGTACCTCCAGTATGGTTCTGTGTTCTATAATTTAGTGTTTTTACCTCCAGTATGGTTCTGTGTTCTATAATTTAGTGTTAGTGTTTGTACCTCCAGTATGGTTCTGTTCTATAATTTAGTGTTTGTATCTCCAGTATGGTTCTGTTCTATAATTTAGTGTTTTTACCTCCAGTATGGTTCTATGCTCTATAATTTAGTGTTTGTATCTCCAGTATGGTTCTGTTCTATAATTTAGTGTTTGTACCTCCAGTATGGTTCTATGTTCTATAAGTTAGTGTTTTTATCTCCAGTATGGTTCTATGTTCTATAATTTAGTGTTTGTACCTCCAGTATGGTTCTATGTTCTATAAGTTAATGTTTGTACCTCCAGTATGGTTCTATGTTCTATAATTTAGTGTTTTTACCTCCAGTATGGTTCTGTGTTCTATAATTTAGTGTTTTTACCTCCAGTATGGTTCTATGTTCTATAATTTAATGTTTGTACCTCTAGTATGGTTCTGTGTTCTATAATTTAGTGTTTGTACCTCCAGTATGGTTCTGTGTTCTATAATTTAGTGTTTGTACCTCCAGGATGGTTCTGTGTTCTATAATTTAGTGTTTTTACCTCCAGTATGTTTCTGTGTTGTATAATTTAGTGTTTGTACCTCCAGCATGGTTCTGTGTTCTATAATTTAGTGTTTTTACCTCCAGTATGGTTCTATGTTCTATAATTTAGTGTTTTTACCTCCAGTATGGTTCTATGTTCTATAATTTAGTCTTTGTACCTCTAGTATGGTTCTATGTTCTATAATTTAGTGTTTGTATCTCCAGTATGGTTCTGTGTTCTATAATTTAGTGTTTGTACCTTGAGTATAGCTCGGTGGTAGAACAAAGCGAGCAGCTGCAGCAGGTCGTACAGGACGTAGGCCTCCTTCTTCTCCACGCCCAGAATGTTCGGGGGGTGAAACGGTTTGGAGCGATCCACCTCCAACTTCTGGTTGAACGGAAAGAAACCAAACTGGAAGAAGTACTTGATGACAATGGTGACCTGAGGAAACAGACAGGTGGAGAGTCAGGTGGACAGTCCGGTGGAGAGAAAGGTGGGCAGTCAGGTGGGCAGACAGGCAGGCAGTCAGGCGGACAGACAGACGGGCAGTCAGGCGGGCAGTCAGGCGGACAGACAGACGGACAGACAGACGGGCAGTCAGGCGGACAGACAGACAGACAGACAGGCGGGCAGTCAGGCGGGCAGTCAGACGGGCAGTCAGGCGGACAGACAGACAGACGGGCAGTCAGGCGGACAGACAGACGGACAGACAGACGGGCAGTCAGACGGGCAGTCAGGCGGACAGACAGACAGACAGACGGGCAGTCAGGCGGGCAGTCAGGCGGACAGACAGACGGGCAGTCAGGCGGACAGACAGATGGACAGACAGGTGGAGAGAAAGGTGGGCAGTCAGGCGGACAGACAGGCAGACAGACAGACGGACAGACAGATGGGCAGTCAGGCGGGCAGTCAGGCGGACAAACAGGTGGAGAGAAAGGTGGGCAGTCAGGCGGGCAGACAGACGGGCAGTCAGGCGGACAGACAGACGGACAGACAGGCGGACAGTGAGGCGGGCAGACAGGCGGGCAGACTGGCGGGCGGGCAGGCACGCGGGCGGGCAGACAGGCACCTCGGTGTAGATGATGGCCGTCATCCAGAATGTCTTACTGGGTCGGGGGACGGACAGCGTAGCCCAGAGGAACACCAGAACAGGAAGGACCAGCGTCAGACAGCTGGCAGACACCATGTGGTTCAACACGATGACCAGGTAACACACCGTCTCCGACCTTACAGGACGACCTGAGTATCTTAGCAACCACACAGAATCTGTGAGGAATGTGGCGTTACCTGTGAGGCGGGGCTTACCTGGCTGCTAGGATGTTGTAGAGGGCGTAGCACAACTGGAGCAGCTGGTGTTGGTCGCCGTAGAAATGGTCTGATGACTCCAGCTCCTCATCATAGAAAGTCCTGAAACACGGTGAAGCAGAGAGTGAGTCATCCGTGAGAGGTGAATCATCTCTGAGACCCACCTGCAACTCACCTGTTCCTCAGCAGCTCACTGGCCGTCAGCTCCTGAGTGTGAGACGCCAGTGGACAGGAAGTGGAGGCCGAGTCAGACAGGAAGTCACTCCTCTCCAGTGGAGTCTGCCTCCTAAAATTTGACTCCGCCTCCTGGTGCCGGTCCAGGCCCAGAGCGAGACTGTAGGACGGCGGGAGGAGGACGGAGGAGGGGGAGGAGGCGCTGGTGAAGGTGTGAGGGTCGACAGGAAGTCGCTGGTTTGATTCTCCACCACTGTTTGAGCACAAGAGACTGAGCTAATGCTAAGCTAACATGATTAATGATTAGGATGATTAAATATGGTAATGAGGGCTGACCTGTGACTCTGGTCCTCTGAAGATGATGAAGATGATGAAGACCGGACTCGGTCCATCCTGGACAGTTTGGGTCGCCTTCTTTGGCTTGTGTTAGCCACAAAGCATTCTGGGTCTGCTGATGGACCCCCCGATTCTTCACCTGAACCTCCTGATACTGGTCCTGGTTCATCTGGACCATCTGCTCCTGGTTCTGGTTCTGGTTTCTCCTCTGCTGTTTGACCTCCTGCTTCGTCTTCTTCTTCTTCTGTATCAGTAGAAGGACTCACTCCCTCTTCTTCTTCTTCTTCTTTCCTTTGTGTCTCTGCTGAGGCCTGCAGCTTGGCCTCATGGGTACTGTAGTCCAGGCCTGACTCTCTGGAGCTTCTCATCATCTGTTCTTGGTAGTAAACGTGGATCGCCTCTCTGCTGGGAGCGTGACCCTGAACAGACACATCAGAATTAATCATCACACTCAGCTCCTCCATCTTTGTTGTAGTCCTGACTGTGTACCTGTTTGGCCTGCTGCGTCAGCATGCAGCGCTCGATGCGGAGCACGGTGGAGATGTCGACGTGTTCCTGACACAGACCATTGAGCCAGGCAGTCAGAGAGTCCAGCAGAGCTGACAGCAGAACCCAACAGAACCTCAACGTGTTGGAGAACCGACGCAACACTGTGTCTGAAACACACAAAGTCGTCATGGCAACGCTTTTTGTCAACAGTGTTTCTGATCTTATGTTAGAACACCATTTCCCATGAACCCCTAGACCTGAAATAACAGCCAGATGAGGATGTAAAGACTCATGGGAGTTGAAGTTCTGTTGTGGAGCTTTTTCTCTCACCTGGTCCCTCCTCTTTGTCCTCGTCCTCCTGTCGGTCCTCCTCCGTCTCCTCCATCACCTCCAGAAGTCCTGAACAGGTGGAGGAGTCACAGGTTACAGACGAGCTACAGACGATCTACAGACGAGTGTGTCATATTTAATGTGTGACAACACCAGAAACAGGATGGGACTCCTCACCTCCTCTCTCCTCACCTCCTCTCTCCCTGCCTCCTCCTCCTCCTCACCTCTCCTCACCTCTCTCCCTGCCTCCTCTCTCCTCACCTCCTCTCTCCCTGCCTCCTCTCTCCTTACCTCCTCTCTCCTAACCTCCTCTCTCCCTGCCTCATCCTCCTCGCCTCCTCTCTCCCTGCCTCATCCTCCTCGCCTCCTCTCTCCCTGCCTCCTCTCTCCTCACCTCCTCTCTCCTCGTTCCTCCTTCGTTCAGACAAGTTCTTCTTCTGGTTGTTGCGTGCTCTCATCGCTGTTCTGGAGTCTGTTATCCAGGCGTGATATACAAACTGACAGACAGACAGGCAGACAGACAGACAGGCAGACAGACAGGCAGGCAGACAGACAGGCAGACAGACAGACAGGTTATAATCCTGATGATACATATCCCCTTTCCCCCCTGTGCTTCATGCTGACTCACCTGGAAGGCTGATTTTTCAGGTAGCTCTTCTTCCTTCTTTCCCTCTTCATCCTTCCTGTCGTCGTCGTCGTCCTCCTCCTCGCTGTCTGTCTCAAACAGGTAGTAGTCGCCACTCCTCACCACTGCAGGCAGACAGACAGGTCAGACACACAGACAACTACAGCCACAGAATGGCTCTGATTGGGTGTGAGAGTGATGATGTCAGGGGTCATGTGACTCACTGGAGGCGTGGTTTACCCATGGTCTCCACCACTCCTTCTGCTGCCGGCCCTTCCTGGTTTCTTCACCTAAACATCCAATCAAAGAAAACACCGTCACCACGGCAACCACTGTTTGTCTACACACCGTCACCACGGCGACCACTGTTTGTTTACACACCGTTAGTATGGAAGCTGTCGTGGGTCAAACTCAGCAGTTTCTCTTTTCCTTTGCGGAACTTCTGCTGTCGAGATTTAATCCTCTCCATCCTGAAGGAGACACAGGAAGAGGTTCACAGGTCAGACCGGGTCAGACCGGGTCAGTGACTCTGACTCGTCTCAGTGACTCTAACTCCGCGTTTCTCAAAGTGTGGGGTGCGCCCCACTGGTGGGGAATAGAGACGTGACAGGTGGGGCGCACCAAACGGGAGGAAATTTTCCTTGTTATGCCTATCTTTATCCAGACATCCCAACTCTCCCAGAACTTCCGGGAGTCTCCCGCATATTGATAGCGGCTGCCTGACGCCCGCAAATGAGATCCAATCTCCCGGAATCTGGAGCAAGACCGCGTGCTAGTGTGTGTGTGTTTGTGTGACTATAAATACAGCGCGTGAGAGAGCAAAGCGTCCTTATAGCCGGAACGAACCTCCCTGAAATGACTTTTTGCAGGTTGGGATGTCTGCTTTATCAATGCCTTTCTTTAATGACAACAAAGATCATACATTCAAAACAAAACACCCACAAACAAAGTAATCATTACTAGCCTACATGCAGCCTAAATTAAAAGAACATTAGATAAATGTAAGCTGGAACCAAAGTGCCAAAATAATGATTAACGTCGGCATATTAATTGTAGCGGAACAAATCGCCGATGGGCAATGGGCAGGTGGGGCTTGAAAATTCCCCCTTGTCCAAAGTGGGGAATGACCAAAAAAGTTTGAGAACCACTGCTCTAACTCATCTCAGAGACTCTGTTTGTGTCTTACTGTCTCTTCAGCAGGTTCATCGACGTCTTCTCCACCTCCAGTCTCGCTCTGACAGCTTTCACAGTGGACGCCTCGAAGAGCTCTGCCCCCCTGCAGCACAGATGATGACATCATGCGTGTGTCTGTGTGTGTGTGTGTGTGTGTGTGTGTTTGTCTGTGTGTGTGTGTGTACCTGGAGGCCAGTAGTTGTGTATTTTGCAGGTCCAGGACGACGTACAGGAAGTAGTGGCTCCTAAAGACCCGCCTCTGTAACAACAGGAAACAGAAACACACGCCGTCCCAGATGATCCCGGCCTCGTCGCTCGGCAACTCACACTGTTTACTGCTCTGCTGCTCCGCTGCAGGAAGTGACACGCACATGAACAACAGACAGGTAGGCAGAGAGACCGGTAGGCAGAGAGACAGGTAGACAGGTAGGCAGAGAGACAGGTAGAAAGGTAGGCAGAGTGACAGGTAGGCAGAGAGACAGAGAGACAAGTAGGCAGAGAGACAGAGAGACAGGTAGGCAGAGAGACAGGTGGGCAGAGAAACAGAGAGACAGGTAGGCAGAGAGACAGAGAGACAGGTAGGCAGAGAGACAGAGAGACAGGTAGGCAGAGAGACAGAGAGACAGGTAGGCAGAGAGACAGACAGGCAGGTAGGCAGAGAGACAGAGAGACAGGTAGGCAGAGAGACAGGTTACTTACGTTTAGTGTAACCTTTGATGGTGCAGGCCAAACTGAAGAGCTGAATCAGCCAGCAGTGATTCAACACCAGCGACTTAATGAAACCACAGGCCAGGATCTGGACAGACAGACAGACAGACAGACAGACAGACAGACAGACAGGCAGGCAGGCAGGCAGACAGACAGACAGACAGACAGACGGTGGTGATGAAGGTGACTGTGTGATGATGAAAATAATGATGATGACGACGATGAAGCATCTTACGGACAGAATATTCTTCATGGTGATGACGAACACGTTGTAGCCAATCAGACAGTCCCAGTACACCAGGATGGATCTGACTGGTTTCAGCAGCAGGTCTCCGCCCACCAACAGGAAGTAGAAGCAGGCCACCAGGTAACCCATACAGAAGATACTGATCCTGGAACAGGAAGTCCAAACCTGTCATCAGTTCAGGATCCAGTACCATCATCCGATCTGATCACCAAACTCCAGCCCGACCTGTCAGGTGTGCTGAGGCTCTTCACCTGTGACTTCACACCTGTGCAGGATTTCATTATCAAGTCTGCAGAACACACAACGCTGCAGGACTCTCCGGTCCAGAACCAGCAGGTTCTTCTTCCTATCAGCTGTCATGAGGTAACCTGTTACCTGAATAAACCTGTTAGCTGTTACCTGTCACCAGGTAACCGATCATGTTACTGATCATGGACCAGGAACAAGAAAACTGTCACCAGGTGACCGTATAATGCCTTGAGCAAAAAGTTTAGAGGTCTCACAAAATCCATAACTTCCTGACTTCGTCCTGAATATTCAGGTTTTACAAACACACCTGTAGTTCAGTTTTCCCTAATACCTAAACAGGAATTTTTAACTCTGGTACCTGTGGCTCCACCCACTCACCTGGTGGTCCCGGTGATGAAGATGATGGTGAGCACGAACCAGAACATGTAGCTGAAGATGATCACCTTCATCATGTCCAGATAAGACCTGCACATACGGAAGTCAGAGGTCAGACAGGTCAACAGGCAGGGAGACAGACAGCTGGGCAGTGGGCGGAGTTTACCTGCACATCATGAAGTCAGGGACTGTGTTGAAGCGGAGTCGTCTGACTGGATCAGAGACCTGTCCATCATCTCCATCCAGCTCACAGTTGTCTCCAGCAAGGATCTGAACGGACGGCTGAAGCTCCTCCTCAAAGACCTGCAGCTGCAAGGAGGCGCCGAGGAGGAGCAAGAAATCATCTGAAAGATCAGGAAACATACCTGGACTGTCAATCAAAGACATCATAGCATCAGTAAACACGTATGTGACATTTTCAGGGTCCACCAAATGAATTGCAGAAACACAAATAAAGTTTATTTCTGAAAAGATTGTTTTGAAGGTTAGTCCCAACTTTTATATAAAATCTGGAAGATAACACAAAATGAACATCAGCATCATCGCTGATCATCTGATTGGGAAAACCGCTGTTGTGTGTGTGGAAGCTTTGTAACATGGGTTCATCTGGAGAGAGCGTCTTGGTCACAGGGCTGAAGAGAACCTGGAGAAGGCTCACTGGGAGGAGCAGAACCTGACTGCTGCTTTGATACTGGATGAGGGCTCAAATTGAACTTAGTACGAGAACGCCTGAGATCGATGATTGGCTTTGTGGTCGTATTATCAGATCTGCTGTCAGCTGATCCCCTCCTGGTGAGGTGGATCAGAGTTAGGGCTGGGTAAGGATCTGGATCAGGTAACACGGAGGCTGCTGGACAGACCTGGTGAACCCAAACATGAGGGTGAACCCTGTCCATGACTGTCAAATTATTTGTCACTGTCAGTTTCACTCATTGATGACGATGACGATGATGATCTTACAGAGGAGGAAGAGTGGGTTCGGTGGTGTCAGGTGATCAGGGAGGAAGAGCCACTTCACCACGTTGGAGTCCATGTTGGAGGACGGAGGTCTCCAGGGATAATCTGAGAAGAGAGTTTTCATTCAGATCAACAGCTACTTTTGATCGTCACCCTAAATTTTTTGTTTTAACCCTTGTGCCCTCTTCAAATTTACCCTCTGCACACCTTCATGGTAAAAATGTGCACGTCCAAAAAACTGCTATAAAATCATCACATCAATATTTATTTCATAAATCTCTGAAACAACTTCAGACTTAAATTCTTAAAGGGGTAGCTTTCTCATGTCCAGTTGTAGGTAGTGCAGACTTGCTCCAAACTACCAAACACTGAATAATTGTCCTGATTGTAACCCTTTAAATGTCAGTTTAATGATTTGAATGATTCATTATTTATCACATAAAAAGGTGGATGTGGTGTTGGTGCTGATTACAGTCTTGGATATGTCAAACATTAACAACTACACTGATTTGACTGCATTAGTATTTTTCATGTAGTGTCAGATTCTCCCTCTGGACACCATCATGACCAAAAATGTCTCATTGACTCCCATTCAAACCACATTTATTAATCTCACATTACACTATCAAACCATTCTGTGATGTCAGCATTTCATCTGAACTAAAGTCAGATTTGACATTTTTACTGGATTCCACCAGATTCAATCATTTGTCAGTTTAAAGGGAACCGTTTTCACTGTAGTGTCTGTAGGGAGGACTGGACAGGTTGCGGAGACTTTCACGTATGAATTAATCAGTTATTTCCCTCATAAAGTTCCCAAAGACTCGACCTACAACATGTTATAAAGTGGAAGTTATAAAGTTCAATTGAAGGTATAAAAAGTTCAATGAAATCAGGTCACATCATCATCATCAGTAAACAGCAATGGAGGCTGCTTTTCCGGAAAGTGAAGTGAAAGTGAAAGTCTGTATGGAGGACTGACCGGGTCACGATGACCACTTTACTGTGAGATGTTTGTTGTACTGAGGTCTACAGAGTTTATTCTGCTGAACGTAACGCTGTGAAACAATCAGAACGTAACGTTTGACTTCTCTCAACAGCTCAGACTGAAGTCTCAGACATAGAAGCTGCTTCATGAACATGCTGAAGGTTCAGTGTCTTCAATCTTTGAACTGTGTGAGCTTCAGTCTGTGGAGGAGATTTAGACTGCAGTGCCAAGTTTTAACCACTAGATGTCAGTGTTACACATAAAGTGTCATATTGTTCCTTTAATCTCAAAAATAGAAATCAGTTTCATCTCAAGGTTTAGTTAGCTTAGCACAAAGCCTGGAAGCAGGGGGAAGCTGTTAGCCTATCCCCTTTAATCCTTTCAGTATAAAAGCTTTTATGTGTTTGCTAACATGGATTTTATTGTGTAGTAAATCCTAACATCACAACATCAGGTGAGTTTGTACCTTTACAGGCAGCAGAAGGGAATCCGATACACAGCAGGTACTGGAAACACAACAGCCCCGACAGGAAGTAGCAGTACTTGGGCCACGCCAATGCAATGCACTTCCTGCTGCGACGGGATAGGACAGTGATGAGACCAAAGGCATGGCCGACAGCAAACAAATCCATTCGTTGACCAATCACGTTCACGGCCAACAGGAAGCATGTCTGAGGAGGAGGAACGTAGGAATGATGTTAAACAGGACAAAGTTGCCTCCTCGTCATGATAATGTGTGTGCATCTCACCTCCAGTCCAAACTTGTAGAAGAAGTAGTTGAGAAAGTACTTGACGCAGTTTAGCACGCTGTCGTCCAGGTGACGCCTAGTGATGTCATGAAACAGTGTTCTGGTTGTGGGCGGGACTTTGTTACGGCGGAGACGGTAGAGCTCCTGGTGTCTGTAAACGGTCACCTCGAAGGCTAACAGTGCTAACATCATCAGGTTATACTGTAGAGACAGGTTAGCATAATGCTAGGTTATCAGAGCTAACAGCGCTTACAATACCTGTTTAAACATATGTTAGCATCAGCGCTAACAGTGCCTGATGAAGTGAGACTGTGATGTCACTTCTCACCCTCAGGTAATCGAGCAGTTTCCCGTCCGTCTTGCGAAGCCCCACCCACTGGGCGGGGTCAACTGGACCAGAGTAAAGAGCAGAGTGAGACAGGTCGGTGCTGGAGTTACCTGGCTGCAGAGAGACAGACAGGTATGAGATAGCATAAGTCGTGATCTCACGGTCAAACTCAGAATTTCACTTCAGTGTGAACTTAGCATGAGAGACGGCCAAGTCTGACACTGTTGCTATGGTTACCATGGTGCAGTTGGAGGAGTATTTGATTGGCTGGACGACATTGAGCTGGTACAACATCTTACAGACGGTCACCACGCAGGTCCAGACTGTACAGACTGCTGACAGCAGGGGGCGCCACGCCCTGCAGGGCAGAGCCACGGCAACACACAGCACGAAGAGCAGGTTAAACACACAAACCTGCAGAGAGACAGACAGATCAGAGACAGACAGATAGATCAGAGACAGACAGGTCAGAGAAAGACAGATCAGAGACAGACAGGTCAGAGACAGACAGACAGATAGAGGTAAATGGGTAGACAGACAAACAGACAGACAGACAGGCAGACAGACAGGCAGACCTCCTTCACGGAGACCCAGATGATGTAGGAGGAGACGATCTTGACAATGTGTAGTTCCAGGAGCCACCAGAGGAGGTGCTGCAGGCGCTGCAGGGACAGGAGGAGGCGCAAGAACAAAACAGAGAGACGGTCCACCACCAACCTCCAGGAGACGAGCGCTGAGGAGGACAGATAGCTTCCTGTTTGAAACGCTGAGGAGGACAGACAGCTTCCTGTTTGAAACGCTGAGGAGGACAGACAGCTTCCTGTTTGAAACGCTGTCACAGGTGTGTCATCGTGATGCAATGTGTTTACCTGTGATGGGGTCAGACAGGGTTTCCCTATCAAATATACAGGGGTACTCCTCGTCCTCTTCCTCCTCCTTTATGCACTTCTTATCTGTCTCCTCCTCTCTCTCCCTCAGCCTCCCTGTCTTCTCCTCCTCCAGGAGAAGCTGAGGAGCTCCACCCAAGGACAGATCGAATAAGCTACCATCAGAGTGGACCAACCTGCAGGTGAGAATCAGTGAGACAGGTGTGCAGGGGGGCCACAGTCAGCTCAACTAGGGACTAGTTTCTGTGGAGATCTGGGGACTAGTTGCTGTGGAAGTCTGGGGACTAGTTTCTGTAGAGATCTGGGTACTAGTTTCTGTGGAGATCTGGGGACTAGTTGCTGTGGATGTCTGGGGACTAGTTGCTGTGGATGTCTGGGGACTAGTTTCTGTGGAGATCTGGGGACTAGTTTCTGTGGAGATCTGGGTACTAGTTTCTGTGGAGATCTGGGGACTAGTTGCTGTGGAGGTCTGGGGACGAGTTGCTGTGGAGGTCTGGGGACTGATTAGACAGATGGAGGTCAGATGTTGAGGGCTAGATTCCAGCTGATCTGCAGGTAGGTGTGGGTGTTACCTGGTGATGGTGCTGTTGTGTGTGTCCACCACAGTCTTCAGGTCGGTAAGCTGCAGGAACGGCTCGTGGAAGTAATGTAGATGTACAATACAGACCTGCAAGATAACACAAAGAGTCAACTTCTACTAAACAAAGAAGAAGTGAATCATCACTCTGAACGAATGATCGACTGAACTGATACCAAAAGGAAAGCAGCAGGGATGAAGATCTTAGTGAAGAGTACAGGAACTGAGAACTTCTCCAAACCAACGTCCTCCAACCTGGAGAGACAATGACAGTAGAGACATCACCAGGGACAGTAGAGACATCATCAGGGACAGTAGAGACATCATCAGAGACAGTAGAAACATCATCAGAGACAGTAGAAACATCATCAGAGACAGTAGAGACATCATTAGAGACAGTAGAGACATCATTACAGACGGTAGAGACATCATCAGAGACGGTAAAGACATCATTAGAGACGGTAGAGACATCATCAGAGACAGTAGAGACATCATCAGAGACGGTAGAGACATCATTATAGACAGTAGAGACATCATTAGAGACAGTAGAGACATCATTAGAGACGGTACAGACAGGACAGTTTGTACCTGTGAGTGCTGAGTCCACTGTAGTAGCTCCAGGTGTGGGGTGACGAGGGGAACTGGAAGGTGTAAACCAGGATGAGAACCAGCATCGAATAAACCACCACAGCTACCCAGAAACCTCTGAGCAAGGCACGCCAACGCTCGTAGTTCAACTACAGAGAGACAGACAGACAGAGGCAGACAGAGACCTTTAACAAAACCTTTATTGGTCCAATTTTTCATTTACAGTAAAAAAGAGTTAAATCACAAAAAAAACACTAAATAAATAAATAAAAGGGGACCTCCATTATTTATATGGAGGAGTCCTGCTGATCAACTCGATTTTTCTTGATCAAGGGAAAAAAGTCCTATGTCCAAGTCCTGTAACTTCAACAGGTCAATGACGTCTCTGATTAAAAACAAATTGTCCATTATTGAGCGTCCAGGAACACAGTATGTTTGGCTGGTGTGTACAATGTCAATGTCCATGCACTCTTTGAGTCTGTTTGAAAGACATTTAGCGATTATTTTGTAGTCCGTGCAATGACACCGGTCTCCAGTTTTTTAGGAGGCTGAGATCTCCTTTTTTTGGCAGCAGCATCAGGAAGCCCTGGTACAGCTCAGCAGTAGAGTCCCAGAGATGAAACAGTCTTTAAAAACTTCGTACAAGTCCGAGCAGAGTCCAAAATCTTTTATAAAACTCTGAGGGAAGTCCGTCTATCCCAGATGACCGACCACAGCTGAGCTGCTGAACCGCCTCAGACATCTCGTTAAAGGAGATGGTGGACTCTAGTGAAGGAGACTGTGCTTCACCCAGCTGAGGCAGTCCATCCAGCATCTCCACCACGCAGTCACACCTGAATGATTATGAAATTGTTATGAAATAATTCTGCTCGAGCAGCTCCAGAGTTATGAGCGTACACGTTTATGAAGACAAAAGGTATATTTCTGATTGTGGTTTGTACCATTTGAATCCTGCCCTGTTCTACTTCACCTGCTGAAACATCTTTTACCTGAAGGTGTTCTGAAAACAAAACTGCTACACCTGCACTGAGGTTAGTACCATGACTGAGAAACACCTGTCCTCTCCAGCTCATCCTCCACTCCACTTCATTGAAGTATATCTATGTTCTTAACTCTACTGAGCTCAGCCAACAGTGCTTGTTTATTCCTGTCCCTCCCTCCGTTCATGTTTAAAGTTCCCACTCTTAACCTGTCCATATATATCAGAGAGAAAGAGAGGAAAGACAGAACAGAGAGAACAGTGAAACCCTTCAGAGAACAGACCACCCAAACATTCAAAGGAACCTTTTCACGCTTTTCTTTACCAAGTTTAGTCAATATCTTTTTCAAACAAAACCTTTTCTGTTTGCTGAGCTGTTCATAATCAACCATTATGAAGTCAGTCACCTCCACAGACTGTCTGCCATAAGTTTCATCCAGAAAGTTATTAATCTCTTGTAATGAATAAGACTGCTGATCATCCTGTGATAAAACATCAGAGAACATGGAGTCATCTTCCAACATCTCCTCATCATCATTTTCAACATTTACACCAGGGATGTCCAAAGTACGGCCCGGGGGCCAATCACAGCCCATGGTCAGATGTCATGCGGGCCGATTAAACTTCATTTTTATAATATATTATTTATGGCTGAAGATTTGTCTTTTATTGTTGACATGATGAAGCATTTGAACCTTTAAGGACATAACTGCTGCTGTTATATATCTGTAGATGTGACACTAAATATGACTTTGTTACATTTACATTTAGTCATTTAGCAGACGCTTTTATCCAAAGCGACTTACAGAGAAGGGAACAATCAAGGTATAGTGCGATAAGAAAGCATTGCAACAATAAGTGCTATGACGATTCTTAAAGGGGTAGCTTTCTCATGTCCAGTTGTAGGTAGTGCTAGGAGAGAAGGTCCTCTCTGAAGAGCTGGAGGTCTTCAGGAGGGACACCCCTGCTCTGGTAGGAACTGGTAGTGCGTTCCACCAACGGGGAACAACAGACGAGAAACGTTTGGATTGCCTTGAGTGAACAGGTGGCAGAGCCAGACGTGTCATTCATTGGAAAAGCGCAACGGTTGTGAGGTAGCATATGCCTGTACAAGGGTGTTCAGGTAGGTAGGTGCAGTACTGGAGACAACTTTGTAGGCGAGCATTAGCGCTTTGAATTTAATGCGGGCTGCTACAGGTGGACAGTGGAGCTCAATGAGCAGCGGGGTGACATGTGACCTTTTGGGTTGGTTGTAGACCAGGCGCGTCGTCACGTTCTGGATCATCTGAAGAGGTTTCACTGTGCAGGCTGGAAGGCCTGTCAGGAGGACGTTACAGTAATCTAGTCTGGAGATGACCACAGCTTGTGTCAGGAGTTGAGTGTTGTGTTGCATTAAATAAGGTCTGATTGTTAAAGAGAACAGACAGAGTGACACGTTTTAAACTTAAATGTTAACAGACTTTGTATTACTCATAATAAGTCATGTTTAAAATGAACATGAGGTTCAGATTTGTATCAGCTTCATTCAGTTTAACGTGTTCATACAATTTATTCTGTTATCTGACTCCAGATGTGAAAGAAAGAAGAACTGCTTTTTAGATTTGTTCACGTCTGATTGGTTTAGATTTGGTTACATTATCATTAAAAAAAAGATAATTGTGACAATGAAAACAAAACTGTTACAGAACATTTGTATGTAAGTTTTATTGGTAATTTTTTCATTTTTAAAATGTTAGTATTGGCCCCTGGGCATCTTCAGATTGTCAAACCTGGCCCTCTTTAAAAAAAGTTTGGACATCCCTGATTTACCTGTTTGATCTGCAGCCTCACCTGTCTGAGAGTCAACCACTCCTTCTGTCTGTCCACTGTCTTCACTATCTGGCCTCTTCTCTTCCACTTCACTGTTAACCTGCACGGTTCTTTCATTATTCACTGTGTTACAGTGTGTGGCACCGACTTCAGGCTCTCCGGTTCTTTTCCGGGTGGCTGCTACCTGGGGGATGCTGCTGACAGCGCTGCCTGCAGCTCGTAGCTCTTTGTGCGGACAGGATGAGCGTTTGTGGCTGTGACAGTAGTAGTACAGACAGTAATAGTACAGACAGTAGTAGTACAGACAGTAGTAGTACTTGCAGTATTACCTGGTAGAGGGCGACACAGCACAGGAACATGACCATGTAGATGACTTTGTAGAGGACGATCTTCCCCTCGAAGCTAACGAAGAAGAACATCGTCCCGCAGACGTAAATCCAGTATTTAACAAACATCCTGGTAACCACGGCAACCAGCGCTTCCATCTTAACTCCTCCTCCTCTGTGCAGGAGCAGCACCTCCTCATACAACACCTCCTCCTCCTCCATCTTCTTCATCTCCTGCAGATCCTCATCCACCCGCTGCTCCTCTGGAGGACACAAAATGTCAGACAGGTGACCATCAGACAGGTGACCGTCAGACAGGTGACCATCAGACAGGCAGGTGACCATCAGGCAGGTGACCATCAAACAGGTGACCGTCAGACAGGCAGGTGACCGTCAGACAGGCAGGTGACCGTCAGACAGGCAGGTGACTCGTCAGTGGGACGGGTGTCTTACCTTCTGTGTGGACAGTGATGGTGGACAGCTGCGTTTCTGTCTGTCTGTCTTTCTGCCTGTCTCTCTTCTCAGTCAGCGCCTGACGCAGCAGCAGCCAGAAGGTCAACAGACACAACAACTGCAACAACAACGTCAACAACGACATCAGTCTGCTGATCAGGAGAAACAAACCAACAGTGACACGTTTTATTCAGCTTCAGTACTTGAAGTAAGAGTACTAGTGATAGTTGTGGCAGTACTTGTACCAGCAGGAGGCAAGCTCACTGCATCCATCATCTTTTCCCTGGTATGATAGTAGTAAGAATACTAGTGTTAGCAGCATCAGCAGCAGTAATAGTCATAGTATTTGTAGTCGTAGTACCTTTGAGGCGAGCTCCATGCAGGGATCATCTTTTCTCGGGAATAGTCCGGGGACTTCCTGGACGGAGGGGAAGCTGTAGACATATTGCAAGATGACCAGCAGGTTGCCGTAGGCAACCAGCCAGGGTGATGACATCAGCGTGTACTGGCGACGCTCACGCATCATCCAGAGGACACACGACCAGAGCAGCAGAACACATGTCAACCAGGACACGTATGTGATGGACCAGGCCATCATGGCGATCAGAGCGCAGATGTAACTCTGTTTGAGGAGGAAGCTGAAAGCCATGGAGGCACCACTGACTTCCTCCTCATGCCTGCTTCTCTCTTCTTTATCCTCCTCCTCCTCTTCATCCTCCTCCTCATCCTCCCAGCCGTCTCCGTCAAAAACACACGTCTCCAACGTGTCTGCATCATCAAACAGAACCTAGGTCACATGGTGTAACTGCACGCCATCATCAACACACCTGTACCTGACTGTACTGTGACATCATCAACACACCTGTACCTGACTGTACTGTGACATCATCAACACACCTGTACCTGACTGTACTGTGACATCATCAACACACCTGTACTTGACTGAACTGTGACATCATCAACACACCTGTACCTGACTGAACTGTGACATCATCAACACACCTGTACCTGACTGAACTGTGACATCATCAACACACCTGTACCTGACTGAACTGTGACATCATCAACACACCTGTACCTGAATGTACTGTGACATCATCAACACACCTGTACTTGACTGTACTGTGACATCATCAACACACCTGTACTTGACTGAACTGTGACATCATCAACACACCTGTACTTGACTGAACTGTGACATCATCAACACACCTGTACTTGACTGAACTGTGACATCATCAACACACCTGTACTTGACTGAACTGTGACATCATCAACACACCTGTACTTGACTGAACTGTGACATCATCAACACACCTGTACCTGACTGAACTGTGACATCATCAACACACCTGTACCTGACTGTACTGTGACATCATCAACACATCATCAACACACCTGTACCTGACTGTACTGTGACATCATCAACACACCTGTACCTGACTGTACTGTGACATCATCAACACACCTGTACTTGACTGAACTGTGACATCATCAACACACCTGTACCTGACTGAACTGTGACATCATCAACACACCTGTACCTGAATGTACTGTGACATCATCAACACACCTGTACCTGACTGTACTGTGACATCATCAACACACCTGTACTTGACTGAACTGTGACTTCATCAACACACCTGTACTTGACTGAACTGTGACATCATCAACACACCTGTACCTGACTGAACTGTGACATCATCAACACACCTGTACCTGACTGTACTGTGACATCATCAACACATCATCAACACACCTGTACCTGACTGTACTGTGACATCATCAACACACCTGTACCTGACTGTACTGTGACATCATCAACACACCTGTACTTGACTGAACTGTGACATCATCAACACACCTGTACCTGACTGAACTGTGACATCATCAACACACCTGTACCTGGCGTTAAGGGATTTAAAAACTTTAACTGACGTCACCTGTCCGTTGCTGTGATTGGTTGTTGTAGTGGACTGATGTGAAGTGCATGCTGGTCGAACAGGAGGTAAAATGAGCTGAAGTGTTTACGTCATGATCAGCTGTTTAAATCCTCTGAATAAGGAAAGGAGCTTCAGTGCTTCCTTATCTCCTTCAGTGGATACACCGGAACATCCTTTACCAAAGGAAAGGAGATAACGCCATCCCACAATTCAATGCAGCAGCAACAAAAAGTGCTGAGTCATTGAGAAGCAGACAGAGTTCATGAGCAGAGTGTGTGGATATGAACATACGTGATGACGTCATGAAGTGTGTTCTGTTGTTGACTGTGGAGCTGCGTTCACACACACAGCTGTTTGACAAACGTTGTGTAAACGTTGTCAAACATTAAAAAGTTGTCCTGACCATTGAAATGAATGTAAAACATGAATGTGACATTCAGTGTGACAGTCAAAGCTTCTGTAACTGTGACAGACGTCCAGAGTCCTGCAGATCATCATGAAGTTACTGTTGATTATTAATCAGAACTTGTTAACATGTTTGTATGTGAGTGGACAGGAGGGTGAGCGACCAGTCTCACTGTGACAAACACTTTGTTTACATTCATCTTTATATATCCTGCATCAAACAACACGGACAGAGCACCAACATCTAACATGGAGCTGTTTGTAGTCCATCACACTACTTTGTAGTTTAACACAGATCACCTCAATAACATCCTCTGTCACATCATGATGTAGTCTGACTCTCTGAACACGCCCTACACTTCTCCTAACTCCATGTCACCTCTCCTTCACACCTTTCCTCAGGACGCTCAACATCCAGGTCAAGGACGAGTGTTTAGGACAAGTGTTTAGGAAAGGACTTATGAGGTAATTTTTTTGACTATTCGACCCAGAGGGGTGACACCTCTTCAGGTCAGTCTCTCAACCTCACCTGATTGGCTGAGAGAGTAGTGAGGCGTGGAGCTAACTTCCAATCCCAGGCCTGTGCTCTGGGTGGGTGGGGCAAAAGAGTCAGAGAGACTGTCATTGGTTGAGGACATCAGCACCTAGACACACAGACAGAGAAAGACAGAGACCTTTGACTAAACCTTTATTGGTCCAATTTTTCATTCACAGGAAAAAAAACAAAAACAGAGTTTAATCAGAAACAAACATATCCCCCCCCCCCCCCCCCAAAAAAAAACACACAAAATAAATCAATAAATAATATTTCAGAAACTTAGAATGAGTGATTCTTGAAGGACTTTGCACAGAACGCCTCCGACAGGCCAAATAGAAACAAACTCTTCTACGCCTGACACCATTTTATAAAAAGTGAACTCCACTTTAAGATGTGCAGCCACCAGACCTCTGACCATAAGCTCAACATCAACAGATCCTGTGTCCTTCATTTTGTTACTCCTTGTGAGACAAATGCTCATCTTGGCTTGACCTAACAGAAAGTTGACCAAACATAGATTCTTTCTTTGTGCAGCAGAATATCTTGGACCAAAGATAAAGAGTCTGTCCTCTAGAACCTGTCCTAGACCACCGATCCACTGCTGCAGTAGAGAGAGGAGGGGAGCCAGTCTGGGACATTTGAGCCGCAGATGATGTAATGTTTCCTCAGATTGGCAGAAAACACAGTGACTTGTTGCTCTATGGTCTATATGTGCCACATGTCTGTTTGTAGCCACAACCCCATGCACCACCTTCCACTGGAGATCCGCACAGCATTTCTCTATGGGAGGTTTGTACAGGGACCTCCAGCTGCCCCTTGGAGACGACCCCGGTGCAAAGACGTCAAACCACTTTGACTCCCTGACACCAGCCAATGCTGCCCTGTTGAGAACCTTTACCGTCACCTCGTACAGACCTTTCTTTGACATCTTAGAGAAGTCTGGTAGTTCTGGTGTTCTAAAACTTAGCAGAGCTCCATCCTCTTCATCCTGCTCCTCCACTGCAGCATGGATGGCCAAAGATGGAAACTCAGGCCACTGGTTGACTGGTTGGTCCTCTGCAGGCTCTGTCTCAGAAGTACAGGCCAGGAAGACCACCCATCACCTCCTCCAGTAGCTTCTCCAGAAGGTGCAGAGACTGGTAGCAGTCTCACCCGCATCACTGCCCTCAGCTCGCTGTTCACCCGCAGCGCTGCCTCCCGCTTGCAGCTCTCTTTGCGTGCGTTTGTGTCTGACATCAGCACACTCAAAGCACTTCATCCTGCCCAAGCATGCATAAAACAGTATAGAAACACCTGTCTGTCTGAGACTGAACATGCTGCAGTTTAGCGTCTTTACATCCGAGACAAACTGTTGTAAACCCACTGGCAAACTTCCCGAAGCAAGCCAGCTCTCTCTCCAACGTGTCATTGGGGATGAAGGGGGGTACACTTGACACGGTGATCCGTGTTGTAGGTACAAACAGTGGTGAGACACCAGACGCTCTGAGAACTGTACGTGATGTTCTCATGACCGACCTGTTCTCCTACAGCCAGGAGAACCTGCTTCACAGTGTACCGAGGGTCAGCCATGACCCTGATCCCATGTCTGACAGACAGAGGAGGCGAACGCCATCACTCTGTGAAACAATCGATAATTAACTAAGTTTAACTCAGTAAAAAAACAAACTAATGAATTAAAGTCACCTTACCTTCTCATGAACACAGTGATTCAGTGAAAACACCAAAAAAAGACAAACTACACATCTCAAAGGGATTTATGATTTGTTTACTTACGTCTCTGCATTCGGGTCGATCGTGAGCTCGCCTCCACAACTCTCTCCGTCTCTCTGCTGTGATGTCGCCACTGACCTCATCACTCAGGTTACTGGTAGAGGTGATGATGTCACAGCTCTCGCTGACCGCTGACTCTGCCCTTTCTACGTCCCGCCCTCCATCACTGTCGATCAGCTGCAGACAAATGTGACATAAATGTCAAACAGATGAACATGCGACTGAACACTTTGAATTTGAAAAAAGTTGCTCAAGGTCATGACATCACGGGGTCATGCTGTGACATCCTGCTGTGACAGCCGGATGGTCCCTCTCCTCTTTAGCCCGGAGGACACGGCATCCATGATGTGGACTCATCAGACCACAGGACAGTTTTCCACTTCACCTCAGTCAACCTTAAATGAGCTCAGTCCATCTTAAACGAGCTCAGTCCACCTTAAATGAGCTTAAATAAGCTGTCATTAGTGGAGTCAGAGATGAAGTGTGTTGATGATGTTGAAGTGTTCCTCAGCCCATGCAGTGATGTCCACGACAGAATCCTGTCTGTGTTTGATGCTCTGCTGTCTGCAGGGCCTGAAGATCACCGACACACATGATTGGTTTTCAGCTTTGTCCCTTGTTACAGAGCTTTCTTCTGATTGGCTGAATCTTTGAATGATATTATGAAGTGTAGACGATGAAATCCAGATTCTTTGTCATTTTACGTTGACAAACATTATTCTTAAATTGTTGCTCTATTTTCCAGAGCAGTCTTTCACAGAGTGGTGAACCCCTCCACATCTTTACTTCACAAACACTCAGCCTCTCTGTCATGTGACTCACCTGTTGACCGGTAACCTCATTCACTGTGAGATGCTCCAGCAGCTGTTTGCTTTCAGCTGCTCACAACTTTTACAGACTTTGTCGACACTGAACAACTTTTTTTTAAACAAGGTTGGAGATGAAATCATACAAAGACATTACAGCTGTTGTATGCTGACATTATGTGGTCTGTTGTCATAGTAACAGGCTGTGTGATGTCATCATGTGTTGAGTGACATCACCTGGTTCCTCCACAGACTGGCCACAGTGTTGTAGAGCAGCAGCAGCATCAGAGGACTGCTGAAGTGAAACCAGCTGAGCTCAGAGTTCACCTGCAGCCTCCAGGGGGCAGCACAGTCCACCGAGACCACAGAGACCAGGCCAAACACACTGAGGAAGATAAATACATCAATATATACATCAATATATCAGTCCAGCAGCTGAACCACACTGACCACAGTCCTGCTGTTTGCTAAAGTCGGACAGTAACTGTTGTTGTGTTACCTGTTGGAGGTGTATTACCTGGCAGAGGTGCGGTTGGGAGGCCACGCCTCTTGTAGTGAGGGCAGCTGGTAGCAGTAGATGAGCAGGAAGTGGGAGGAGGAGTAGAGTAGTGACATAACAGACACACATCTGAAAAGGAGGGGTGGGACTTGACCTGACCACGCCCACCAGGTACACAATACCTGGAAACAGAGGAGGTAGAGGAGGGAGGAGAGAGAGGGGAAGATGATACCTGGGGGGAGGAGAGAGAGGGAGGTTACCTTCTCTTCAACAAGCAGCACCTCCTCCTTCACTTCTACCTGATTCTGGCCCAGTTCATCTCCTCCCTCCGTTCTACCTGGTTCTGGTCCTGATCTGACCTTCAGGTTCAGGATGCTTCATGTGTCACTGGGGTCATCATCATTTTTGATTAGTTTAGCAACCTCAAAGAAGGCGGGTCTAACCTAATATGGGCCTATCAGAGGGACACCAGGAAAGCAAGTACAGGCCCAGTTGGACCCCGACAAAGTATGTGACGTCATGTTTCTCAATCAATCCAGTTTGTAGCCTGGTACTGTGATACACACAAAGGTGAGCTTTGACCCGAGTCCACCAGATTCTACAGGTCATCTGTCGGTGCTCACCTGTGAGTCCCAGTAGGGCCGTCAGCAGGACCTTTCCTCCAGTGGTCATCATGTTTCCCACCATCTGCCTGGTTTTACAAACCAGTAACTCCAATTCAAGCAGAACTCTGTTTCTGGTGCCTTCCTCCTCCTCATCCTGCTCATCATCCTCACCGAGCACGGAGTCCTCTTCAAACCTGAGCTCCTCCTGCAGCGGCTGAAAAACACTAATGTTGTTCTCTAAAATTTGTGATAGACTCTGATAGAGATCAGTTTCTGTCAGACTAACAGCAGATTAACACATAAATGATAATCTGAGCAGCACTCTGGAATGATCATTTAATATTCACTATAATTCACTAAAGATTAATAAACAAACTGAGGAGGAGGAGGAGGAGGAAGAGGAGGAGGAGGATGAAGAGGAGGAAGACGAGGAGGAGGAAGAGGAGGACGATGAAGAGGAGGATGAAGAGGAGGAAGAGGAGGAAGACGAGAAGGAGGAAGAGGAGGAAGAGGGTTGGTGTCCTGATGGTCTGTCAGTGCTGCTGTCTGCTGGTCTGGTTTCATGTTAATAAACAGACTTCGACAAACAAACTGATTGAACCTGAAACCAAATCAATGTGTGTGTGTGTGTGTGTGTGTGTGTGTGTGTGTGTGTGTGTGTATGTGTGTGTGTGTGTGTGCATGCGTGCGTGCGTGTGTGTGTGTGCATGTGTGTCCTCATGCAGTCACAAACCAGATTACTGTTAATAAATAGCTTACTGAGTTACACACTAATAGACAGGAAACCTTGTTAAGAAACAAGAGGAGACAACTTAACAAGGTTACACCTGCTTCATTAGTGTGTGTGTGTGTGTGTGTGTGTGTGTTACCTCTGTGTGTGTGTTGCTGTTCAGTCTTACAATCAGCCTCCAGGTCAGAAGGCCGACAACCAGCACGCCGACATCTGGAAACACCTGTCTCACTGCTGAGCCCGCATCACCTCCTGTCAGACTGACGCAGACAGACAGTTCATGATTAGTCACAAGTCCTGTCCTCTGTTCCACATCACACAGTGAATAATAATAATAATAATAATACATTTTTTTATAGGCCTGTCAAAACACCCAAGGCACCTACAGGAAAAAAAAGGTTTAAAAACATAACTGCATCAAAAATTTAACACACTGTAATCACACTAAAAGATACAATAAAAAAAAAAAAAAATTTGTTTAAAAAAAAAAATAAAAAAAAAAAAGGGGGGAAAATAGGAGAAAAAAGGGGTTTTTTAGAGGGGAAAAAAAAAAAAAAAAAAAAAAAAATTTTGAAGGGGTGGGGGGGGGAAAAAAAAAAGGGGGGGGGGGGGGGGAAAAGGGGAAGGGCCCCAACCCGGGGGGGGGGGGGGGGGGGGGGGGGGGGGGGGGGGAAGAAAAAAAAAAAAAAAAAAAAGGGGGGGGGGGGGGAGAGAAAAAAAAAAAAAAAAAAAAAGAGGGGGGGGGGGGGGGGGGGGGAAAAAAAAAAAAAAAAAAAAAAAAAAAAAGAGGGGGGGGGGGGGGGGGAAAGAAAAAAAAGGGAAAAGAAGAGAGAAGAGGGAAAAAAAAAAAAGAAGGGTGGGAGTGGCAGCAGCATTTTGCACAAGCTGTAGTTTACGGAGGGACTTGAGGGAGACCGTAGAAGTGAGTTGCAGTAATCCAGGGAGGTACGAGGAATGGACCAGGATGGGGTATTGTCGGCGGTAGGGACGGGCGGAGACGGTTAATATTGCGGAGATGGAAATATGCAGACCGGGTAATGTTATTAATGTGTGAGTGGTAGACAAGTGCTGTCCAGGACGACACCAACTCTTGACTTGAGGGGAGGGGGAGACAAGAATTGTCAATGGTGATGGTGAAACTGTTAGCTTTGAGAGGGTTGATTTAGAGCCACGGAAGAACCTCAGTTTTGTCACTGTTCAGTTTGGAAAGTTGGAGGAGAACCAAGTCTTGATTTCTTGGAGGCAGTCACAGAGGGAGGTGGGGGAGGATGGAGGTGGGGTTAGAGGAAGGTAGAGCTGGGGTGTCGCATAGCAGTGAAGTGGATATTGTATTTATGGAATATGTGACCAAGGGGAGGAGGTAAATGATGAAGAGGACTGACCAAGGACAGAACCTTGTGGTACACCAGAGGAGATGGAGATGGCTGGGATGCAAAGTTTTTAGTTGAATGAATTGAGTTGCCAGTGAGATAAGAGCGAAACAGTCAGGGTTGCCAGATAGTCAATTGATGCCGTCTATGGAGAAGGATGGGTGGAAATAGTGTCGAAGCTGCTGTAGTAAGGAGATGGAATGATAGGTGAGTTGCTGCCAGGAGGATGTCGTTGGTTATTTTGAGTAAAGCTGTTTCGTGCTGTGATGGGGACGAAACCGATTGGAACTGTTCATAGAGGTTATTGTCGAGAGATAAGTAGTTATGAACTGTTTTTTCCAGGATTTTAAAGGAATGGAGATTGAAATAGGCCGGAGGTTATTGAAATTGCTGGGGTCTGAACCAGGTTTCTTGAGAATTAGTTACTGAGCACATTTAGAGATGGTGGGACGAACCAGAGGTGAGGAGGTGATGATGTGGTGATCGAAGACAAGGGGGAAGACAGGCTTTGACCAGGGGTGTCGGAAAGGGTCGATTGACAGGTGATGGTTTCGATTTTCTGATAAGTTCCGATAATGCAACAGAGGGAAGGTGGAAATTAGAGAATGGCTGAAGGAAGGGGGTCGGGGGGAACAGAGGAATGCATTGCAAGTGATGTGAGAGACCAGTTGCTGATGGATAGTTTCAATTTACCACTGAAAAGTTCATGAGAGAATTACATTGTTAGCAGTAGAAGTGTTAAGTTGTCCGAGGGTGTAGGGAGTTGTTAAGTACAAAGTAGTTTCCACACCAGCGTTGATGAGACCTGCATAGTATTGTGATTTGGTGTGTTGATTGAGTCCTTATAATGGAGGATGTGGAGGTGATACATTTTTATGAACAGTGAGAGGGTTTTTTGTAGACGTTCCAGTTGTGTCCTTTTTTTGAGGAGGCGAGTTGAGGTGTACCAGGGAGCAAGCGGGTGAATGATAGTCCGTTTTATGGGAGAGTGAAGTCAACAGTGATGGAGACTGCTGTTTAGTGAGAAGAGTTATCGATGTGAAGGGGAGGTGATGCTGGGAAGTGATTCTATGGCCGTGGTAAGGGTTGTCAGATTAATGTCCTTGATGTTACGAAAAGAGATTGTACGTGATGGTTTAGTTTTGGAAATGGACAGATTCAATTAAATGATATGAACATATGGTCAGAGATGGGGAAATGAGTAGACGAGCAGTTAAAAGGGATGACACGAGCAGCACACCAGATCAAGGATATGACTCTTGGAATGGGTGGGGAAATTTATATGTTGCTTAAAATCAAAACTGTCCAAGCATGATTAAAATCCTTCGTGGAATATGGTTGATGCTATCCATGTGTATATTAAAATCACAAGCACAATGGCATTGGGAGAGTGTGCAGAGGAGAGTGGAAGGGAGAACTCATCAATAAAATCCTTGTTGGGTTTGGGAGGACATAAACAGCAGAACTACAGTTGGTGTTGGTCCGTAATTTGCGAGCCACTGATTCAAACGATGAGTATGTTGGCAGATTGAGAGGCGAGACACGCCATTTCTCGTGGTGAATTATCGCAGACCTCCGCCTCGACCAGTGAGGCGGGCTGACAAAGGTAAACAAACCCAGGTGGTGTGGATTCATTTAACTGAGAAAAGTCGTTGTTGCTGCCATGTCTCTGTCAAGCATAGAAAATCCAGTTTGGAATCGGAGAAGGTCCTAGAAGAAGTCCTTTGCCCGTGATGAGCGGATGTTGAATAGTCCGAAGTTGACATCACTGCAAACAGAGGTGAAGACATGGTTAGCCGACTTGGCTAGGTTGGCTAACACGCCGCAGTTCGCTGTCTGTCGGTTTTCTGGGACGGCGAGTTGTGGACCAGATGGAGTTGATGGCAGATGAGTGGTTGATATGAGTTCGGCGGGACCCGGTGATGTATTTCCGACGGGGAGCCGAGCAATGTCCGGGTAAAGATGTAGCACCGGTGGAGGATCTGACAGTGGATCCGGCTGAGGAGCTCGCAGCTGTGTACTGGTGAAGGGCTGTCGATGGACCTAGTATACTGGATAGGACAATCCAGGCTAGGATAAACCATACTGCCAATCCGTTATTCCACATGATGGACGTGAGGTGGGTAGATAGCAGCAGCCAGGTGAGGTGGATCCAGAACACGCAGGTGTGTTATATTATTATTATATTCGTTGTCCTTACCAAACGGGCAAGCAACTGTTTCAAGCCACTACACCAGCATAAACCAAAGTCTTTAGTTAATGACGTTCAAAAAAAAAAAAAAACCCGCAAAAGCAAGAAAACCCCCCCCCCCCAAAAAAAAAAAAAAAAAAAATTGAATGAGAGAGAGTGAGACAGATGTTTGGTCCTGAAGAAATCATCTGTCTGTCTTCCTGTCTGTCAGTGTGAAACATGTCATTCTTACCTCACCAGGCCGAGCTGACTGAGAGCTTTCTGCCACGACGTACCTGCACAGGTGCGACAGGTTAGACAGACAGACAGGTTAGACAGACAGACAGACAGGTAGGTTAACCTTACAGACAGACAGACAGACAGACAGACAGGTGTATCGTACAGTTGGACTCGGGCTGCAGTGTTGCCGTGGTCAGCTGGAAGAAGCACTGCAGTAACAGGAACAGGAAACTGGAGACACACACCGCCGTCACACAGCGACACGTGTTACCTATGAAACAAACACAACACCATTTCAACTGGACTTTATTCTGAAAAACTGGCTTAGACCAGAAGTGATGTTACCATGGAGAATGCTGAATAGGTCAGGTGATTCACCTGCTGTCCATCACGCCTGCAGAATTTCATCATAGTGAAGGAAAAGAAGTAAGACACGTCTCTTGTTTTGGCAGTTCACTGTACTTCACTGTAGTTTACTTTACTGTAGTTTACTTTACATCACTTCACTGTAGTTTACTTTACTGTAGTTTACTTTACTGTAGTTTACTTTACATCACTTCACTGTAGTTTACTTCACTGTACTTCACTTCACTGTAATTTTGTAGTGGGTGTGTGAGGACCCAATTGCAGTAACCCAGACCACAGGATCGTTAGGTAATGAGCCTTTAATTTCTTCTTGAATAGTCTTAACAGCAAACAGGCAATATGAATGCAGTCCAAAAACAGGCTTAATCACAGTCTCTTGGGGCAGAGATATGTCTAAGTCTCATCTGAGACATTGTGCAGGGGTGAAGCAATGAGTCCCTGACGAGTGTTTCCGGGAGGTGCCGTGGTCCTGGAAGGTTGATCGGGATGTTGTTGGTGGAAATCAGCAATAAGCTGGGGGTCAAGGATGTGACGAGCAGGGACCCAGGATCTCTCTTCTGGACCATAACCCTCCCAGTCAACCAAATATTGGAGACCACGACCCCGACGATGGGAGCGCAGCAGGCGCCGAACAGAGTAGGCAGGATCTCCATTAATGAGTTGGGGAGGTGGAGCTGCAAGCACAAGGGGACTCTCCTTGACTGGCTTCACTCGGGACACATGAAATGTAGGATGGATCTGCATCGATTGTGGGAGTGTCAGCTTCACTGCCATAGGATTGATGATTTTTTGGATGGCAAATGGGCTGATGACTCTAGGAGCCAATTTCTTGGACTCCACCCTGAGCGGAATGTCTCGAGTGGAAAGCCACACCATTTGACCCACTTGGTAGGCGGGAGCCTGGGTGCGCCGTCGATTAGCGGAGACAGAGTAACGATCTGCAGAGCGGAGGAGAGAGGCTCGTGCTTGGATCCAGGTGCGGCGACAGCGGCGGACGAAGGCTTGGACTGACGGACAGGAAGCCTCCTTCTCTAGTGCAGGAAAAAGGGGAGGCTGGAACCCATAGGCGCACTGGAATGGGGACAGGCCTGTGGCAGAGCTGGTCAGGGTGTTGTGAGCATATTCAACCCACAGGAGTTGCTTAGCCCAGGACAAGGGATGTTGGGAAACCAAGCAGCGGAGGGCTGCTCTCCTGGTTCATACGCTCGACACCATTAGACTGGGGGTGAAACCCAAAGGACAGACTGACAGTGGCCCCAAGCAGAGCACAGAATTCCTTCCAAAAAACTGAAGTGAACTGAGGGCCCTGATCAGACACCACATCTACAGGGAGACCTTGGAGCCAGAAAACGTGGAGCAGGACCAGTTGGGCTGTCTCTTTGGCCGAGGGAAGCTTGGGCAAGGGCACAAAATGAGCCAGCTTGCTAAATCGGTCCACTACTGTCAGGATGGCCGTATTACCCTCGGAAGGAGGGAGGCCAGTGACAAAGTCCAGGGAGATGTGAGACCAAGGACGATGAGGAACAGGGAGGGGCTGCAGGAAACCAGCAGGGGCCAGGCGAGATGGCTTGTGTTGATTGCAGACTGGACAGGCACTGACAAACCCCCGGATGTCCTCGTCGAGGGTGGCCCACCAAAAACGTTGCTGGACCACGTGTTTGGTTCTCTGGATTCCCAGATGACAAAAAAGCTTGGAGGTATGAGCCCACTGGAGGACGTATGGGAACGTGCCCTGAGGTTGCATCCTCCTTCTCCTGGAACTGGCAAGACAAGGCATCAGGTTTGATGTTGCGAGACCCTGGTCTGTAGGAGAGAGAAGTTGAAGCGAGTGAAAAAGAGTGACCACTGGGCTTGTCGGGAGTTGAGTCTCTTCGCTGTGCGCACATACTCCAGATTCCTGAGGTCAGTCCATACCAAGAAAGGAATCTTGGAGCCCTCCAGCCAGTGGCGCCACTCCTCCAGGGCCAACTTGACAGTGAGTAACTCTCGATTTCCAATGTTGTAGTTTTGTTCAGCGGCCGAGAGTCGACGTAAAAAGAAGGCACAGGGGTGAAGCTTCTGGTCAGAGGTCGAGCGGTTGGGACAGGACAGCCCCTACCCCTACGGCTGATGCATCCACCTCAACGACAAACTGCTGGTCAGGATCAGGTACCTGGAGGATGGGAGCTGATGTGAACCGGGTCTTTAGGGTCTGGAAGGCCTCATCTGCAGCAGTGGTCCACCTGAAGGGCACCTTGGAAGATGTGAGGCCCGTAAGAGGGGCTGTGATGGAGCTGTAGTTGCGGATGAAACAACGATAAAGGTTGGCGAAGCCCAGGAACCTCTGTAGCTGCTTGCGGGTGTCAGGGATTGGCCAGGACAAGACTGCTGAAACCTTGGCTGGATCCATCTGGATACTGTCCTGCGCCAGAATGTACCCCAGGAAAGAGACAGAGGAGGCATGAAACTCACACTTCTCAGCCTTGACAAAGAGAGAGTTCTCCAGAAGTCGCTGCAGGACGGACTGGACGTGGTGAACATGTTCTTCATGGGACGGGAAGAAGATAAGGATATCATCCAAGCAGACAAACACATAGCGGTTCAGCATGTCTCGGAGCACATCATTCACCAAGGCCTGGAACACTGCTGGAGCATTGGTAAGCCCGAAGAGCATTACTAGGTATTCATAATGCCCGGTGGGGGTGTTAAAGGCAGGCTTCCACTCATCACCCTCCCGGATCTGCACCAGGTGATAGGCGTTGCGAAGGTCGAGCATGGTGTAGATGGAGAAGCTCAAAGGCAGAAGAGATGAGAGGAAGAGGGTAGCCGTTCTTGATCGTGATATCATTTAAACCCCGGTAGTCTATACATGGTCTCAGAGTCTTGTCCTTCTTGTCAACGAAGAAGAACCCTGCCCCTACAGGTGATGAAGAGGGGTGGATGATGCCAGCGGCCAACGAGTCATTGATGTAGGCCTCCATGGCCTCTCTCTCAGGGGCAGACAGGGAATACAAGCGTCCCTTGGGAGGAGACGTGCTAGGTTGCAGGTTGATGGCACAGTCATAGGGACGGTGAGGGGGCAGGGAAGTAGCCTTGGTCTTGCTGAACACCTCCTTGAAGTTGTGGTACTCGAGCGGGATCCCTACCAGATCCAGGATGATGCTGGTAGAAGGCGAACGCTGCGGAGCGGTGGCTTGCTTCAGACAGATCTGGTGGCACGATGAACTCCACCCTAGGATGACCCCCGTTGTCCAATCTATATGGGGATTGTGACGACGAAGCCAGGGAAAGCCCAGGATGAGCGGGATGCGTGGTGACTGCAGGATGTGAAATTGGATGGTTTCATGGTGATTCCCAGACAAGAGGACATGGACAGGGGTGGTCTGATGGGTCACTGTCCCTAGAAGATGACCGTCAAGGGCACTGGCAGAAACAGGACTAGGCAACAGGACACGGCCTATCCCCAACTGGTAAGCAAGCTCCTCATCCATTATGTTGGCATCTGCCCCAGAGTCAATGAAAATGGCAAGGGTGTGAGAGTCTGTAGGAAGGAGGAGCTTGGCCTGGAACAGGAGTCGATGACCCAGGGAGGTCCGAGTAGAAAAGTGGCTCACCAGTAACTCCCCATCTACTGGTGAGCCCTGTCTTTTGCTGGGCACCGGGAAACAAAATGGCCGGCCTGGCCACAATAAAGACAAAGGTTGGCTTGGCGACGCCGCTCACGTTCCTCTGGAGAGAGTCTGGTTGTCACAGTCAGTCCCTGCTCCGCCTACTCCAGTCTCCCAGTTTCCTGCCTTGTGTCTGTCACGCCCCTAATCACCTTCACCTGTGTATTTAAACCCTTTGTTCCCCCTTCCCCAGTGCCAGATTGTTAGTGTACCATGCGTCCTACTTTCCAGCGTTTTTCTAGTGTGCTTTTCGGTTTCAACCCTGTTTTTGGACCCTGCTTTTGCCTTACCCCTTTGGATTGTTTGCCTGCCTTACCTGACTGAACTCCCGTGTACCGAACCTTTGCCTGTGATTAAAGACTGGTTACCTCCTGTATCTGCCTTCCGAGTCCTGCAGTTGAGTCCTGTGTCCATGCCTTGTAACACTGGTGCGTCCAAGTTGCATCGGTTCCGACCCTCCTTGCTGTAGCCCAGTTGTAGCGGTGTAGCTGGCGGTAGTGGTGGCCCCCTGCGGTCGGACTGGTTGCTGATGTCCTGACGTTCCCCATCGTCATGGAGCATCATGGAGGGCTGCGGCGTTCCAGTCACTCTGACGAGCCAGGACACGGAAGTCAATGGAGTAGTCTGAACCGTCTGGTTCCCCTGGCGCATGTTCATGAGTCCTCGAGCGGCGTCCGTCCCAGGACCCCCCATGCCAAACACCTTCCGGAGCTCCTCAGCGAATGACTGGAAGGAACTGCAGGCTGGAGTGTGTTTGTCCCACTCAGCGGTTCCCCAAAGGCGAGCTCTCCCCGTCAGATGGTTAATGGCGAAGGCCACCTTGGCTTCTTCTGAGGAAAACGTGTGGGGTCGCAGGGCAAACAAAATTGAACAGTTCGTGAGGAAGGGACTACAGCTCTCAGGGTCCCCAGCATAGCATTCTGGGGTTCCTGTCTGAACCTCACGGACAGGATCTGAGACAGAGATGGCTGCGGCCTGAGGTGGCTGGACTGGAGGAGGTCCTGGAAAAGTTGCCTGGGTTAAAGCCACTATTAGCTGCTGAACTTGTGCAGCTAACGCGGCTAACGCCTGCTCGTGGGCTACTGCTGAATGTCTGGCTTCAGTGGAAACAGAAGTCATTAAAGCCTCATGCTGCTGGAGGACAGCAATCCACTCAAAGCGGTTCTGTGGTGGAGTGATGAGTGCTGGGTCCATGACTGGCCAGATTGTACTGTAGCAGGTGTGTGAGGACCCAATTTCAGTAACCCAGACCACAGGATCGTTAGGTAGTGAGCCTTTAATTTCTTCTTGAATAGTCTTTACAGCAAACAGGCAATATGAATGCAGTCCAAAAACAGGCTTAATCACAGTCTCTTGGGGCAGAGATATGTCTAACCTCTCGTACAAGTACAGCAAGTTGATGCAATCCAGCAGTGTAGCAGCAGGACGCCACACCGGCTGGCAAACGCCAGAAAGGTTTAAGACGGAGATCGTGGTCGGAGACAGAAAAACTGAAGAGTTTACCGGGAGAACGACAGGGCAGGTTAGTCAAAGGCAGGCAGGTTCGGCAACGGGAGATCAGTCCAAGGGAAAATGCTGGAGGGTCTTGCATGGATGCTAAGAACAATCTGGCAGTGAGTCTGTGAACCAGAGAGGCTTAAATAGTGGCTTGATTACTGATGAGGAGCACCTGAGTACACAGGTGAACAGAGTTGGCTGATGAGGTGGGAGTGGCCGGCAGGGAGAGTAGAGCAGAGGGGAGGAGAGTGGAAAATTACTGGCAGAGCAGCAGAGGAATGGATTGTGACAAATTTACTTCACTGTACTTCACTTCACTGTAGTTTACTTTACTGTAGTTTACTTTACTGTACTGTACTTCACTGTAGTTTACTTTACCGTACTGTACTTCACTTCAATTTACTTTACTGTACTTCACTGTAATTTACTTCACTGTACTTTACTTTACTGTACTTCACTTCACTGTAGTTTACTTCACTGTACTTCACGTCACTGTAGTTTACTTTACTGTACTAGTTTACTTCACTGTACTTCATTTCACTGTAATTTACTTAACTGTACTTCACTTTGCTTCACTGTACTTTACTTTACTTCATTTTCCTTCACTGTATGGCCACATAAATCCTTGTACTTCATCTTTTACTTAATGTAGTCAAACTGATGTAAACAGTAATTGTTTGGTTTCCTCCACATTTAGAAAAACTACAAGGACACAAGAAGTGATGTCACACAACGGGTCATCACACTTCCTGTATAAACAGACGCCGTCCCTCCTATTCTCTGTGTTTCCTAAGGAAGGAAACCACTTCCTGTCATCACATGAGACTGTGTGTGTGTGTGTGTGTGTGTGTGTGTGTGTGTGTGTGTGTGTGTGCGTGCGTGTCCATGTGTGTGTGCTGATGCTAACCCTAACCTTATACTATAATACTAAAACTACTATAACACATGCTAATGCTAATATACTAAAACTAACGAACATAGATAGGATCAGTACCTGAGGTGGAGCAGGTGGATGGTTCAGGCAGTAGTGGCAGCAGTAGCAGCAAGAGTACGTAGACCAGAGAGAATCCATTATACCGCAACACACAGGCTGTGAACACAGAACAGTACATGGATCAGCACATGGATCAGCACATGGATCAGCACATGGATCAGTACATGGATCAGTACATGGATCAGCACATGGATTAACACATGGATCAGTACATGGATCAGCACATGGATCAGTACATGGATTAACACACGGATCAGTACATGAATTAACACATGGATCAGTACATCGATTAACACGGATCAGTACATGAATTAACACATGGATCAGTACATGAATTAACACATGGATCGGTACATGGATCAGTACATGGATTAACACGGATCAGTACATGAATTAACACATGGATCAGTACGTGAATTAACACATGGATCGGTACATGGATCAGTACATGGATTAACACACAGATCAGTACATGGATTAACACATGGATCAGTACATGGATCAACACATGGATCAGTACATGAATCAGTACGTGGATCAGTACATGGATCAGCACATGGATCAGCACATGGATCAGTACATGGATTAAAACATGGATCAGCACATGGATCAACACATGGATCAGCACATGGATCAGCACATGGATCAGTACATAGATTAAAACATGGATCAGCACATGGATCAACACATGGATCATTACATGGATCAGCACATGGATCAACACATGGATCAGCACATGGATCAGCACATGGATCAGTACATAGATTAAAACATGGATCAACACATGGATCAGCACATGGATCAGCACATGGATCAACACATGGATCAGTACATGAATCAGTACATGGATCAGTACATGGATCAACACATGGATCAGTACATGGATCAGCACATGGATCAGTACATGGATTAACACATGGATCAGTACATGAATCAGTACATGGATCAACACATGGATCAACACATGGATCAGCACATGGATCAACACATGGATCAACACATGGATCAATTGAGAACAAATTAAAGATCAGATATCATCTCTGAAGTGAAGTCTGTTGTTCACATGTTGTTTACATGTTGTTGACATGTTGTTGACATGTTGTTGACATGTTTAGAAGTTGTTTTTATGTCCTTGTCATGTTGATATGTTTGTAGCCTGTACAGTCTGCGTGTTGACAGAGTTTGAAATGTGTTTCAGTCTTCGACAGAAGATTCATAAACAGTCTTTGGATGAACGCCTCCACCCACACACATGCACGCACAACACACACACACACACACACACACACACACTGTTTACAGCTCTGTGTGTGTGGGGCTGTGCAGACAGGAAGAGTGCCCCCCTGTTTAACCTCCCCTCCCCCTCCACTTTCTCAGGTAACATCTGGTTGTGTGTGTGTGTGTATATATGTGTGTGTGTGTGTGTGTGTGTGTGTGTGTGTGTGTGCGTGGTTAGCGGTGTGTCAACACAGATGCCTCCCCCTCTCTCTGGAATGTGAAGCGGTCTTAAAGGGAGATTCCACCTAAAAAACTCAATTTAAGGCGTGAGACTGATCATGGAAGGTCCTGGAACATACTGGAAAGTTTTGGAACACTGGCATTTTACTCAAGGGTACTTTAGTAACTAGTTAACTGCTAATGGAGCCCATTGTGTTGAAATGCCAACGTAGTTAACCAGCAACAAGCTTAAGAACTAAAGAAGTCAATCATCACCCTCTGTGTCTGTGAACTGAACACAGGAAGTGCCAAATGCTGCAGTTCCTTAAACGTCCACTTGAGGCTGGCTCCAGAAGTGACGTCCCGGTTTCAGACAGCCTGTGAGCGACATTTAGCAGCCAGCTAATATTACTTACTTGTTCCGCGGTTCTCAATGTGTGGGGCGCACCCCACTGGTGGGGAATAGAGACGTGACAGGTGGGGCGCGCCAAACGGGAGGAAATTTTCCTTTTTATGCCTATCTTTATCCAGACATCCCAACTCTCCCGGGAGTTCCGGGAGTCTCCCGCATATTAATAGCGGCTCCCTGACGCCCGCAAATGAGATCCAATCTCCCGGAATCTGGAGCAAAACCGCGCACTAGTGTGTGTGTGTTTGTGTGACTATAAATGAAGTGCGTGTGAGAGCAAAGCGTCCTTATAGCTGTGTGTTGCCACTTATTAGACCGATCGCCCACCCCCCCACCCCCAGGGGCGACACCAAGTGTAACAGCCTTTTATTTTAGTGGTGGGCGGATCAATCTAAAAAATTGATAGTAATGATACCAACGTCGTACCGATATTAATACTTGTGTGATGAGACTGATGCTTAAGTTTCAGTTTGTCTTATCTACGTTCAGTACACAACTCCTACAACTTACATGATCACTTCCCCTCCTCCCCAAACCAGAACCAGACTCCCGGCGCCAAGACAGACGTCACTGACAGAGAACTTTCAGCATGGTCAATTATGTCCAGGTAGCTGATTTAAAGTCAAAGTAAGATTTAGTCATCTCCAGCATTAGTTCAGTTATTTCAGTTCAGTCATTAGTTGTAATTTTAGCAGACTGATTAAATATGGACTATAAGATATTCAGCCAGTTGAAATAAATCTAAATGAATTATTTTATTGGAACTCAAAAAATACATTTCTATATGAAGATCGAAACCTGAAATATGGCTGAATGTAATAACCTTTTTGTGTTAACTGTCAAAGGAAGATTAGTATTCCTATATTTGCATATTGATGATGCATTCACTTCATGAGTTATGATGCATTGCTCTCCCCTACACGAAAGTACATGAGCTGCTGTATCGGCAATACTGGTTCTGTATTCATTTGGTATTGGATCAATATGTTGTAGTATCCCACACCTCTATTTTATTTCACCAAGCTCTCGCTAACGTCTAAAAGTCAGTCGCAGATTTACTCTTGTCCGGCTTCTCCCATCAACGTCCTCTTTGCTCTCTTCTCCTCTGCCATTATGTCCATAGAGGCTGCTGAGCCCGGTTTCATTACCCGCTTGGCCAACTCCGGTTCTGGCACGACACCGGCTCCACTCCCTGTCAGCATTCCCCCGTAAAGCGTTACGTACTTCTCCCGACCCGGAGCCCAAAGTTACATAGTGTGAGAACAGACGTACGAAGGACAGAGACACCATTCAGTATTTTTACTTTTAGTACAGTACATACTCAGTATTTCTACAGTGTGTATTAGTACTTTTGACAGAGTACTTTGAGTGTTCAGAGTACTCTCAGTACTTCAAGTTCTTCCTCCAGAAACAACTTCAAGACAAACACTGATCTTACCTGCAGTCAAACTGAGGGGCAGCAGAACCCTGAAGACCACACCTACAGCCATCTCTGAGGACATCCTGAACCCAGCTAGTCCACCTCGGTCCACTTCAGTCCACTTCGGTCCACCTCAGTCTACTTCGGTCTGGATCCACTGTTTCAGTCCGGGTTCAGTGATACGGATCCAGCAGCGGGCTGTCAGAGCTCTGTGTGCCCGCCGGAGGCGGTCCGGCTGAGGGCGGTGACACACCCCGGTGCCATCCTGCGTCCTCTGTGACAGACAGACAGGCAGACAGACAGATGCTGAGTGTCTCACTGCCAGTTTAAAAGTAACCACAGATGGTATACAGTGTCTGTCCTCCTGTCTGTCTGTCTGTCTGTCCTCCTGTCTGTCTGTCGGTCTGTCCTCCTGTCTGTCTGTCTGTCTGTCTGTCCTCCTGTCTGTCTGTCTACACAGAGAAACAAATCAACTCGCGCTGGAGTCAAAGTTTGTTTTTTCTTCTTCGTTGGTCTCTTTTTCAGCAGGACAGAAGAAACGTGGAGGATCTTTTCTTTCTTTCTTTCTTTCTTTCTTTCTTTCTTTCTTTCTTTCTTTCTTTCTTTCTTTCTTCTTCTTCGTCCTCTTCAGTCTCTGAAAAACACTCAGACCTACCAGAGCTCACAGGCCCCGCCCACCCGCTGACTGCCAGCTGCCTCGGCCAATCAGAAGGCTGCTCCGAAGAGCCAATCAAACCCACAAAAAAAAAAAAATCAAATTAATCTTCATCATCACCATCATCTGTCCTCAGGTGTTTCTGTAATGAGCTTCCTTAAACTGAACTGTTGATGAAGATTTCAAGTTAAAGATTCAAATTAATTATAATTATTAAATTGATATAAAGTTTTTTTAACTTGCATTTTTTATTCATTTCATTTATTGTGTGTGTGTGTGTGTGTGTGTGTGTGTGTGTAGAGGGGGATGGTCACAGGTCAGATTTGAGCCACTGTACAGGACGAACACTCAGCTAACCAGCATCCTGTTCACATATAACATGATTTGAAGAACAGATTCATGATTCGTTGTAAATATTCTTTCTCTGTTCAGAACCAGAGCGATCATCAACAAGAACACTCGTAACAACCATTCAAACATATTGAACCTTTATATCCACAACAAATGGTCCTTGGAGCCAGAGATTGAGCCACACTCCACGCAGTGACCTAACATGGCTGATTGAGTGACTGATGCCATTCATCCTATTGATGAGCGCACTAATGAAGGTCAGGCTCCTTCTACTGAGTATATGGATGGATCCCAAGGTGTAATAGACTGAACGCAGCTCAACATGGATGAGTCCACCCCACAGCACCGAGGCTCCTCACCAAACAGAGCCTGGCTTTTCACCTAAACCATTGTTGTCTACCTCTCACACAGAGTATCAAACCCAGGGCCATCAGTATCTTGTGAAGCGTTAGCTAAACCCCTCACACAGCCAGTTAGCATTAGCCATGACCCAGGGGCTAGGCCCAAAAGACAGAGGCAGCCTCCTGACTACTATGGGATTCATATGCTGAAGACACATACATGATCCCATGGCTCACGTAGTTCTCCCATCAAGAGGACTCACTGCACTACAAGCTCTCAGATTAGTCGGCATTACAGGAGCAGCCATGCTTCTAATCTGAGTCATCTCCAAGCCAGTATTCTTGAGGAAAATGAAAGGAGGGATGAGCTGGAGGAGACTATAACAGGAGGAGAAGGAGCTTCATGAATGATGGAGATGAACTGACCAAGAGGCCAGAGCTGTTCAGCACAGGCAAGCAGATGGACACAAGGAGAGAGAATTATCAAAGAGGCTGACATGAACAGATGTATCTGCATTAAAGAAAGAGAGCTGGAGTCAGCCCAGCTTGTTTCTGCTTTTGTTCCACAGAATCTCAAACAATAGTAATATTTGTAGACAGTCAGTGCAAAGGAAGCTGAAATAAATATGATTCATGCAGCAGGTTGTGTTTATATATAATTAAAGTATTTACAGTGTGAGAGGTGTGAATAGATTGTATGTGTGTAAAGATACTGAACATACACGTACTGAAAGAACAAATGTCAACAGTGAAGATAATAATTTCTACACAGGGGTTGTACCTGACACTGTGTGTCTGGTTTAGCTGTTGAACAGAGCGATGGCCCGAGAAAACAAACTGTTCTTCTGTCTGTCTGTTTTGGCATTCAGTAATCTGCAGCACCTCCCAGAGGAGAGAAGATCAAACAGGCTGTGCCGGGGTTGGTAAGAATCTGCAGAGATGTGTCCTGACTCTGGTATAAGTCATGGATGGAGGGCTGGCTGACACAGATGATCTTCTCTGCAGTCTTGACTGTCTGTTGCAGTCTGTTCTGTTTGGTGGCTGATTCAAACCACACAGTGATGATGAACAGAGAACAGACAGAGCGGTATAAAATGATGGACATATATAGACATAGACATATTCCACCGCTGTCCTCGCCCTTCAAGAGCAAAATGGTCAACTAAGGCTGCTAGTTCAGAGAGAAACAGGATCAAACCTTTATTATTCTCAGAGGTGATGCAGAGCCTGTAATAATTTTGCTCTTTCCATTCATGCTCTGGTTTGAATGTTGCTGTCTCTAGAAGGCGCTAACAGGTCTGAATTAAGATGTGGCTATAATAACCCCTCCCTGTGCAGCACAAAGACAGATTTATTAAACACTATATTAATAATGCTATTCTGACTGCACAGGCCAACCAAACTTACTCACTACTCCACTTTTCAACCTGGCTACGGTCAAAGACAATCACATATCAGCCAATCACAGATCAGCTCCACAAATAGAAGCCCACGGACTGAACAGAGGGAGCATCACGCCAGACAAACACTGCTTCACTCTGCTCATCATCAGTGTTCATGTTTCTAAACTCAAATCCCATAATCCTTTGCAGGGAGGTCATCATGAATGGGTGACTGCACATCTGTAAACCCACCCCCACCATGTGATTGACAGCTGTACTGAGGGGGAGGGGTAATCTGTGTGGGCGTGGCCTCATGTGTCAGAGTTAAGATCACTAATCCGTCTGAACAACAGACCGGACGACAGACACACACACACACACACACACACACACACATTTAAAGGACTTTAACATTCATCATCTTCACCTGAACACCTGAACAGGTAAATCACTTCTTTATCATGTCAGCAGCTCGCTGTGTTTTAGTGATGTCACTGATGCTGTCTGATCTGTGCTCCATCTTCATCATCATCATGTTGTGTTAAATCTGTCTCGTTTGTTCTTCATATATTTACATATGTGTATAATATTTATGTATATACTCTAAAGTCTAAAGTTTGGACTTTTATTTTTATGATTTGTTTGTTGTAGAAACTCTGAAAACATCAAACTGTAAAATAATTCGTCTGTGTGAGGTCATGATGGCAGACAGTAAATATTCATCTACTGTAGTAGTCCATATTATCACAAGAAGAGCTCAGCTCAGTGAAGACAGACGACAGTCCATCATTACTTTAAGACATGAAGGTCAGTCAATCCAGAACATTTCAACAACATTTCATCAAACACTCTGATCAAAGTGTCTCATGAGGAAGAGCCAGAGTTAGCTCTGCTGCAGATAAGTTCATCACAGATCAACGATGACCAGCAGCTCAGAGTTCAACATGAAGTGTTCAGACTGTGTGAATCACCTTCATGGTCTGAATGACTGATGGAGACCAACAAACACATGAGTGGACATTAGACCAGAGGACATCTGGACTTTAGACTGATGAGTCCAAATCTGAGAGTTCTGGTTCAGACCTGTCCAGACTTGGACTGATACTGTGTATATACTCTATATACTGTTGTATATACCGCACATACTATATATACTGTGCACATAATGTATATACTTTATATACTGTATATACTGTGTACATAATGTATATACTACTGTATATATACTATATATTGCACATACTGTATATACTGTATACACCAAGTGGCCACTTCATTAGGTACACCTGTACAGTGTGATCCAACATCCATCTGTAATCCATTTGTAATCCTCACATTAACTTCTCCTTTTTCTGTCTCAATCGATGACGATGATGTTTCCAATTTACTGGTGAGTAACACACACACACACACACACACACACACACACAACGGGGGGGGGTCTCTGGTTTAATAACGTCTGTCTCCGCGCCGTGCGTCATGGCGTCACAGCTCTGCCGTCGCCGTGCGCTCTGTCGTAGAGAGAGATGACGTAATAAAAAAAAACGTCCGGCCGTTACCGGTAGGAAGAGGGCGAGCGTCCTGCACGAGAACAGGACAGGAGGACAGGTAGACACGAGGACACGAAAACAGGTGAAGACGAGCTGCTGATCGATGAGGACACGAGAAGGTTATTGATAGAAGAGATGATCAGATTATTAGAGAGAGAGAGAGAGAGAGAGAGAGAGAGAGAGAGAGAGAGCATCATTCTGCTTCATCACACTGCAGCTCTGTGTGAGTGTGTGTGTGTGTGTGTGTGTGTGTGTGTGTGTGTGTGTGTGTGTGTTGCAGTGGGGTGTTTCCCGCTGCATGAAAACCTCCTGCATCATCTCTGTGTGTAAATGTTTATTTATTATATTTATAATCAATGTTTGTTTAATGTTTTTATAATGTTTCTTACATTTATATATTTTATATATTATCATATTATTTATATTTAAAGTGTAATCAGGTTGTGGATAGGTTGTGACCAAGAGGCAACCTCCCATGCTGGGAAATGAAGCCAATGTGGAAGTGCTAAAAACTGCAGTTCCTCTTGTCGTCCACTTGAGACTGGCTCCAGAAGTGAGTCAGTCTCCATAAGTCCCCATGTTAAAATGTCCAACTTCACAGCAGAAATAAACATGTTTACAGCCTGGTACAAAAAACAGTTTTGGTCTCTGTAGCTAATTTCCCGTTCATGACAACTGTACTGACGGTGAGCAGGAGATCCAGCATGGCTGCAGCCAGCTCTGCATATTTTCAGCTTCACCTGTGTGATGTCACTCACAGGCATGGATAATTTTCTGGATTTGGAAGGATGGTCCACTAACATTGCATGTGGCTTCACCCTTACAGGAATTTGAGGAACAAGGTGAGTGCTCTGAACAAGCCCAGTCAAGATCAGGTTGCCATAATGGTCTAGAGAAGAGTGTATTGAAGAACAAGCATCAGATCCCATATTGAAATTCTCATTTGACTCTATCGGTCCAGAAAATAAGCTCAAAGCAATTCCTATTGTACTGAACTCTCAGGATTGGGAAGAAGGCCTGCCTGGGTTGTTGGTTGCAATGCAGGAAATGTCACAAGACAGCTCAGAGTTCAGTCCGAAGTAACTGATGTTTGGACACATAGTTCAACGTCCTTCAGCAGTGTTGGGTGAGTTGAAAACTGCTGCACTACCTGATAATGTCTTGAACGATGAAAAAGGTTTTGGCCGTCGACTACATGTTGCCTGTGCTGCTGCTTGCACAGAGAAAAAAAAAAGCTCAGTCACTAAACACAAACTAGTCTATTTGGTCGTGTACCTCTGGTCGTGTGCTTTGGGTTGTTTACTCTGGGTGGTGTACTTCGGGTCATGTACTTTACAGGGTTGTGTACTTCTGGTTGTGTACCTCTGGTCGTGTGCTTCGGGTCGTCTACTTTGGGTCGTGTACTTCGGGGTGTGTACTTCTGGTCGTCTATACTGGATTGTGTACTTATTGTCTTGTACTTTGGATTGTGTACTTCAGGTTGTCTACTTTGGGTCATGTACTTTGGATTGTGTACTTCGGGTTGTGTACTTGTGTGCTTGGATCTTGTGTTTTGGGTTGTGTATCTGAAATGACGAGTTTCCTGTTTTCTGACGACATGTGAATGCATCCTTTCCCTGACAGCCAATCAGCTTCCAGCTCTGTGTGCCCTCCCACGTCAGAAACCAATTGACTGCCTTTCCAGTTCTGACATCACATCTGTTTGGTAACCGTGTCATCACTGTCTCTCAGGTGAATCACCATGACGACAGAGCCAGGTGAGCCACAGGAGGCCCAGCCCAAAGAAGCGGAGTCTTTCCCTGAAGCTGCCACCCACTCCACACCTAATCAGGTAAAAACCACAAAGAGGTAAACAAACAGACTGTTACTCAGGAATGTGACATCACTTCCTGCATCCTCAGGGAGGAGAGGGTGCACTGTCCCAGAGCCAAGCCCAAAGCTCATTGGCTGAGGACTCGGCGAGTCACCTGTCATCAAGCAGCTGGATCGCTCGCTCGCCTGCTAGGAACCCACTGAGCTTTAGAACCATGCAGACCAAAGTGACCCTGCTGGATGGATCCCTGTTCACCTGCACTGTGGAGGTGAGACACGTGGAGGCCAGACAGGTCAATTCAATTCAATTTTATTTATTAGCGCCATATCATAACAAAGTTATCTCATGACACTTTTCATACAGAGCAGGTCAGACCGTACTCTTTATAATATTATTTACAGAGACCAACAGTTCCACCATGAGCAACACACAGGCGACGGTGGCGAGGAAAAACTTCCTTTTAACAGGCAGAAACCTTGAACAGACCCAAGCTCGTTGAGAGACGGTCATCCACCACGACCGGTTGAGTTAAAGATAGAGAGGGGCAGATAGAGGGGGGGGGTGTAGACAGATAAATAGAGAGAGAGAGAGAGAGAGAGAGAGAGAGAGAGAGAGAGAGAGAGAGAGAGAGAGAGAGAGAGAGAGAGAGAGAGAGAGAGAGAGAGAAACAGATGCACAGTAGCAGCAAAACATTAACTAACTATAAACTGTAATGACGAGAGAGCACAGAAACTCCAGGGAAGAAGTTTAGTTAGTAACATGCATTAATGAGACATGTATGTTTGGTGAGAGATGGTGAGAGAGAGAGAGAGAGAGAGAGAGATAGAGACAGAGAGAGAGAGAGAGAGAGAGAGGGTTTGAGTAGAGTTTTTAGTAAAGGGAGATGTGACTACATCTTCAACCAATACCTTGCCTGACTAGGCATAAGAGAGAGAGAGAGAGAGAGAGAGAGAGAGAGAGAGAGAGGGGAGGGAGGGGGAGTCCCTCGGCAGTCTAGTCCTATAGCAGCATAACTAAGGGAAGACCTGAGCCAGCACTAACTATAAGCTCTATCAAAAAGGAAAGTCTTAAGTCTACTCCGACCGTGTCTGCCTCCCGAACCCAGAATGGTAGTTTGTTCCACAGAAGAGGAGCTTGATAGCTGAAAGCTCTGGCTCCCAATCTACTTTTGGAAACTATAGGAACCACAAGGAACCCAGCATTCTGAGAGCGCAGTGTTCTAGAGGGGTAGTAAGGTACTATGAGCTCTTTTAGATATGATGGTGCCTGACCATGAAGAGCTTTGTATGTAAGGAGAATAATTTTTAATTCTATTCTAGATTTAAGTGCGCGTTCAGACAGGGACAGGGAAACCGGCAACCAGTGGTGGGGAAGTGCGGTGTTGGGGGGGTGAGGGGAGCTGAGGTGGGTTGCTGTGGGCGTGTCTATATGTGCTGAATGTAACCACTGTGAAACAATCAGGAAATAACGTTTTATTTCTCTGATTAATGACAGCTTTATCGAGGCCGGCGCTTGCTCTCTGTGTTGTTACTCTATGTCTCTCTACCAAAGCGCTCTCAAAGTCAGAACACACACACAGGTAGATTATCAGAGTTTAGTCCGTGAATCCACCTGGATAGTCTCTGCTTCAGAGACATTTCAGGCTATCTGTGGAGGTTTGACCGATCTGAGTGTCTGATTGGCGGCCGGAGCGTGACGTGGGGCTCCGTTTTCCCAAAAGTTGAATCTGGCTCAACTTCTCTTGCCGGTTGCCGGCGACGCTTTTTGCGGCAACCCCTGCGTTGCGGGCTGCCGGCGCGGAAACGCACAACCCCCACTGAAATGAATTGAAAAACGCAGCTGGCGTCCGTTTTGCCTGTCCCTGTCTGAACGCCCACTAACAGGTAGCCAATGCAAGGAAGCCAAAATGGGAGAGATGTGATCTCTGATCTTGGTTCCTGTCAGAACACGTGCAGCAGCATTCTGAATTAGCTGCAAAGTCCTAAGAGACTTACTGGAGCAGCCTGATAACAAAGACTTACAATAGTCCAGCCTAGAAGTAACAAATGCGTGGACTAGTTTTTCTGCATCCGCTTGAGACACGATGCCTCTGATTTTGGCGATGTTACGTAAGTGGAAGAAAGCAGTCCTCGAAATTTGTTTTATGTGGACATTAAAGGACAAATCCTGATCAAAAACAACTCCAAGATTCTTTATGGTGGAGCTGGAGGCCAGGGTGATCCCATCTAAAGTAACTAAGTCTCTAGAAAGAGAGTTTCTGAGGTGTTTGGGTCCAATTACAAGAACTTCAGTTTTGTCTGAATTTCAGAAAATTGTAGGTCATCCAACTTTTTATATCCTTAAGGCATGCTTGAAGTTTAGTTAACTGATTGGTTTCATCAGGCTTGATCAATAAATATAATTGGGTGTCATCTGCATAACAATGAAAATTAATGGAGTGATTCCTAATAATGTTCCCTAAAGGAAGCATATACAGTATAAACTGAATAGAAGTGGTCCTAGTACAGAACCTTGTGGAACTCTGTGACAAACTTTGGTATGCATGGAGGATTCATCATTGATATGAACAAACTGAGATCGATCTAAAAAATACGACTTAAACCAGCTTAGACAGGTGGAGGTCAGAAAGGTCAGACAGGTGGAGGTCAGACAGGTGGAGGTCAGACAGGAGGAGGTCAGACAGGTCAGACAAGTGGAGGTCAGAAAGGTCAGACAGGTGGAGGTCAGACAGGTAGAGGTCAGAAAGGTCAGATAGGTCAGACAGGTGGAGGTCAGATAGGTAGAGGTCAGACAGGTCAGACAGGTGGAGGTCAGACAGGTGAGACTCACAGGTGAACCAGGACAGAGACTGGACCAGGACCTTCAGGATGGTGTTGACGCTGACTGTGTGTTCAGTCCTGTCTCTATCTGTTGTTTAGAAACGAGCTCGTGGTATTCAGCTGTTCGAAAAGGTTTGTGAACACGTCAACCTGCTGGAAAAAGATTACTTCGCCCTGTCCTTCAGAGACGCAGACAACAACAAGGTACCTGTCTGTCTTTCTGTCTGTCTTTCTGTCTGTCTTTCTGTCTGTCTGTCTGTCTGTCTGTCTGTCTGTCTGTCTGTCTGACTGTTGACCTGCATATCTGTCTGCTGACCTGTCTGTCCTTCTTGTCCTGTAGAACTGGTTGGACCCGTCAAAGGAGATGAAGAAGCAGGTTAGAGGTCAGTGGCCCGGCCCCCTTTGTCTATGTTTGCTCCTGATTGGCTGGCAGTCGGTTAACTTCCTGTGTTAAATGACTCCCTTGTCTGTGTCTGTCAGGTGTTCCCTGGAATTTCTCCTTTAATGTCAAGTTTTACCCTCCTGACCCCGCCCAGCTCTCCGAGGACATCACCAGGTAAGTCAAGTGAAGTCAAGTAAATCAAGCTCTGTCATATATTCACCTGTTTGTACCTGACAAAGGTGATGTCAGCTTCCTGTCTGCCTGCAGGTACTTCCTGTGTCTCCAGCTCAGACAGGATATAGTTTCTGGTCGCCTCCCGTGTTCGTTTGCGACTCACACTGTACTCGGCTCCTACACCATCCAATCAGAGCTTGGAGACTACGATCCTGGTACTGGACCCTGCTGTACCCGACCAAACCCTGTTCACTTTCCTGTCTGTCTGTTTCATGTGACCTGTCTGTCTGACTACCTGTCTTTCTCTCTGTTCACAGCAGATGAGTGTGGTTCAGATGATGTCAGTCAACTCAGTTTTGCCCCAAATCAAACAAAAGAAATGGAGGAGAAGATCATGGAGCTGCACAGAACATACAGGTTCAGAACACTAAACAACAACATCTGGGATGCAGATTCATGGTGTATAGATGTTTGAATGTTTGAAGATGTCAAACTAACGTGTGTTTGTTTTAGAGGAATGACACCGGCTGAAGCAGAGATGCACTTCCTGGAAAATGTAAAGAAACTTTCAATGTACGGAGTCGATCTTCATCACGCAAAGGTAACGGAACACAACAGAATTAAAAGATAACATGTTCTCTGTGGTTCTGGTAGAACAGCAGCATGTTCTCTGGGGTTCTGGTCTGATAGGGTTTTTGTTCTGAAGGTTCCTCACTGAGTCAGCCATGATCAGTGGTCATACGTGAACCAGATCATGATGTCCAACCAAAACCTGTTTATATTATTCAGCATTAATGGAGCCATTACATATGTTCATGCCATGGTCAGGTTACCCATCATGCTCCAACCCCCTCATACCATCATGGATGCTGTCTTTTGTAATGAGCTCAGTCCATCTTAAATAAACTCTGGCCCACAGAAGGCGATGGTGGCGTTACTAGATCTGGTTTCTATCCGGTTTCCTCTTTGTATGGCGGAGTCTTGGTGGAGTCATGGTGGAGTCATGGTGGAGTCATGGTGGAGTCGTGGTGGAGTCTGAGCTGTCATTAGTGGAGTCAGAGATGAAGTGTGTTGGATGGTTGTTGGAAATGTTCCTCAGCCCATGCAGTGATGACGACAGACGACAGAATCCTGTCTGTGTTTGATGCTCTGCTGTCTGCAGGGCCTGAAGATCACCGACACACATGATTGGTTTTCAGCCTTGTCCCTTGTTACAGAGCTTTCTTCTGATTGGCTGAATCTTTGAATGATATGATGAAGTGTAGACGATGAAATCAACAGATTCTTTGTCCTTTTACGATGACAAACATTATTCTTAAATTGTTGCTCTATTTTCAAGAGCAGTCTTTCACAGAGTGGTGAACCCCTCCACATCTTTACTGCACAAACACTCAGCCTCTCTGTCATGTGACTCACCTGTTGACAGGTAACCTCATTCACAGTGAGATGTTCCAGCAGCTTTCAGTTTGCAGTTTGCTTTCAGCTGCTCACAAGCAGCTCACGACTTTGTTCACACTGAACAACTTTGTTCATCAAATTCGAAACATTCAATCAATTTTATGTTTATGAATTGATCAGTTTCTTTGTGTTATTTTCAGTTAAATAGTGTTTTCACATCATTTCACAGAGCGGGATGACTTAAAAAAAGTTATTCTACAGTATAAAATAAATATTTTCCTCACAGTGCTCCTCTTATGTTAAATGAGTACACATGTCAGTGATCTTCAACTGTCTGATCAATCAATACATGACCCACTTCCTGTCCAAGATCAATCATCTCTGTTTGTTACTGAGAGACTGAATCAATGATGGAAAATTCATTGCACACAGAGTGAAACCTTCATGTCAGTCCAATCTGGATCAGCAGCAGCTCTGACTGGATCCACAGAGTCCTGATCACTTATCATTGTTTTAAACTGGGACCTAAGAGTCCGGGTCCCAGCGACAATAAGTTCTGTATCGGCACCACAACTTCAAACCCTGGAGATCCCCCTGACATCAAACCCTGTTTATAGGAAGAAGAAAAAAAACTCTGGACAGCCTGGACTTCCCTCAAATCCACAAACAGCATCAAAGACAAACTGTACCATGGAGCTCTCTCCTGTTCTTCACTAACTCTTCTGTGAATCTTACAGACATCCACTATCATACTGCTGCCAAACACATCCCAACCCTCAAAATGCAGTCAGTACTGGCAGGTTACACTGACATGAACTACCTGGAAAAGCTGGTGCTGAACATCATCATGCAAGCTGTCAGTCTACAACACCTGGACTCACCATGTATCTTCATCAGAATCCAGACCACAAGGGTCTGCACTAATATACCGGAGCTCCAGATCCTGTACACTGATGCATGATCTCCAATCAGGACTTGAAGTCATTTCATTCATAATGATGACCATACAGCTGGATGTTCATAAGACTGAGGACAATCACACACAAAGATCAATGGTGGAACAGTAGAGCTGGTTGATTTCTTACCAAGCTGACTGTCCCTGACTGTTATGTTTGAGTGGCGTGGTCAATTTTCACATTTAGACCAGCTGTTCTGTTCTTTTGTTGTTGTTTTTTTGTCTGTCTGTCTGTCTGTTAGTTACAGAGTTATACAGTTATACAGTTATAAAGTTATACAGTTATACAGTTATAGAGTTACAGATTATATGGTTACGGATATATCTATGTAACTGTAATGTTAATATTGTTATGCTTGAATGGCATGGTCAATTTTCACATTTAGACCAGCTGTTCTGTTCTTTTTTGTCTGTCTGTCTGTTTACCTGTCTGTCTGTCTACCTGTCTGTCTGAATGGAGTAGATGGTAGGAAGCCGCTTTGATTGCTTGCCTTCAGCTAAGTCCGAGGTAAGACTGTTTGTCTGCAGGTGTGTTTCAGTGTGTTTGACTGTGTGAGTGTTCATACAAACATCTTGATGTCATCATTCAGCGTTTCTTTTATTCATTGATTATTTATTTTGCTCATCAAACATCATAGAGATCCCTGGTGCAGAGACCCAGCCCTCCCAGCCTGGTCTCACTCCAAACACTGCCCTTCAAACATATATTATCTTTCTCTTGTCTGACTGAAGCTAACAGTTGTTGTGCTGCTTTACAGTGTTAGCATTAGCACTGCATTAGTACTGCGTGTTTGAGAGGTGCACTTGAAAATGGTTTGCTTAAATGTTATGAATTGTTTGGAAGCTGTTAGAAATGATTGGACTCACCTGTTGGTAGATTGTCAGATTGTGAGTTAAACAAACAAACAAAGGTTCCCTTAGCATCAGTCCTGGACGCGCTCTTACAGGTGACAACGTACAAAGAGCAAGAAAGTCCAGGAGGAAGTGGAGGTGGTTGGATGGGTCAAGCAAACACCCCCTAACCCCGACATCATTTTTGATCGCACTAAATGTTCTTCCATTTGAGTCATTCATGAAGCCATGGTGTGTGTGTGTGTGTGTGTGTGTGTGCGTGTGTGTGTGTGTGTGTGTGTGTTTGTGCAGGACTCAGAGGGCGTGGCCATCATGCTAGGCGTGTGCAGTAGCGGTCTGCTGGTCTACAGAGACAGACTGAGGATCAACAGATTCTCATGGCCGAAGATCCTGAAGATCTCATACAAAAGAAACAACTTCTACATCAAGATCCGACCCGGAGAGGTGAGATGCCAACACACAGCTCAACACCACAGAAGAAGAGTTCAGACATGACACCCTGAGTCCTGGTCTGGTCTGATTGGTGGATGTGAAGTAACCACAGACAGTGTTACTCATGTCCTGTTCCTCTAAACATAACCAGTTTGTCTGTCTGTCTCCAGTTTGACCAGTTTGAGTCGACGATTGGCTTCAAGCTGTTGAACCACAGAGCAGCTAAAAGACTTTGGAAAGTCTGCGTGGAACATCACTCCTTCTTTAGGTTAGTCTGTCTGTGATGTTTTCAATGTCACAACGTGATGTATGACAACATGATATGATGTGACCCTGCCTGTCTCTCTCTCCCTGTCTGTCTCTCAGGCTGATGTCTCCAGAAGAAACCCCTAAGAAGGTCCTGTCTCTGGGTTCAAAGTTTCGTTACAGCGGTCGGACTCAGATTCAGAGTCGCAGAGCCAGCGCTCAGATCTCCAGACCTGCACCACATTTCCCACGATGCGTCAGTAAGCGGAACATGCTGAGCCGCAGCCTGGATGGAGGTACTCTTCATGATCATCCTCGTACTGGTCCTGTTTACGGGCCCAGTGGTAGTAATAATTCTGGTCCCAGTAGTCATGGTGGTGTATCAGTAAGACTAGGCCTAGCAGTTGGTGTTGTGGGTTATAGTGGGTTATATGAGGGTGATAGGTCGGTACTGGTTCTGGTCTCAGTAGGTGTGGTTATAGATTACTACTCACCTTAGCAGTAGCAGGAGGAGAGTTCCGGTACAGGAGTCCCGCTCTGTGATTGGTCAGTTCTGTCTTGTTCTGATTGGTAACCAGGGTTTTTGATTGGTCCTCAGCTTCAAGGACCACGTCACCTCTGATTGGCTCTCCAGCAATCACAGCGTCCCCCAAAGCCAATGGTAGTCCACATACAGGTAGAGGCCGTTACTGCTGTGTACTGTAGCAGTACTGTAGCAGTACTGCTTTATGATTGGCCACAGCTCTGAATGCTTCACTTCATTCAGCTTCTCAGGAAATGCTGTGTCCTGATTGGCTGGTGGGGCTCTGCTTCATTCAGACACATTTGTAATTGGCTGTCTTCATTTCTGTCCAATCAGATCTTCTGTTTCTGTTGATGTAATGTCAGACCTCCGTCCCGTCATCAGTGACATCATCAGTCATCATCATCTGTCCAGTCGAACGCTTCAACCCATCATTCATCTTAAAATATGGTCATGGAAATATCTAAGCCCCGCCCCCACATAGTGGGGCGTGGCCTCACTCTATCCTGATTAAGCCCCGCTCTTTCTGTTGTTTCTCTGAGCGACAGGAAGGAAGTCTGACGTCAGCATAGTTAGCACAGTTAGCATTGTTAGCATAGTTAGCATAGTTATCTCTGTGAATATTAGCATTGTTAGCATTGTTAGCTTGTATCCTGGTTAGCGAGCCGTGTGATGATGTAATAACAGGTCAATGCTGATTGGCTGATTGGCCCAGGCTGCCTTGCATGCCCCCCTGAGCTCTGATTGGCTGAATGTGCCATTGCCTCGGCAACGAGCACCCGTGATGCTTTGCTGCTGATGAACACGAAGACAGCTTGGCTGACAGCATCACAGTGGTTGCTATGGTTACTACTGCTGAAGCTGGCTGGTGGTTGTTATGGTTACGCTCTCTGTGATTGTGACATCACAGCTGGTGTGTGTGTGTGTGTGTGTGTAGATATGGGTACGGGGCTGTACGGAGCTTCGAAAGCCATCGCCGTCAGTGACCTCATCACCATGGTAACACCTGAGAGGAGGACGGAGGAAACAAGGACAGAGCAAGGTATAGAAAACAACCAATCAGAGGAGACGTGTCAGACCAGGTGACTGTGGAGCCAAAAGTAACTGACACCTCCTCTCCGTGTCTCTGTGTTTCCTTCTCTCCTTGTCTCCTTGTCTCCTAGTTGAAGAGGTGTTGGTGATGGAGGAGAAGGAGGAGGTGCAGCAGGAGGAAGAGGAGACCAGAGAGACAGAACTGTCTCAGCAGAGTCCTCCGACTCCTCAGAAACTTGACACCAAGGTGACAAACACCTGTCTCACCTGTCTGTCCGTTTCACCTGTCTGTCTCACCTGTCTCTCTGTCTGTCTTACCTGTCTCTCTCTTTCACTTATCTCTCTGTTTCACCTGTTTGTCTGTCTGTCTGTCTATGTGTCTGTTTCACCTGTCTGTCTGTCTGTCTGTCTGTCTCACCTGTCTGTCTGTTTCACCTGTCTGTCTGTCTGTCTGTCTGTCTGTCTCACCTGTCTGTCCGTTTCACCTGTCTGTTTCACCTGTCTGTTTCACCTGTCTCTCTGTTTCACCTGTCTGTCCATCTCACCTGTCTGTCTGTCTGTCTTACCTGTCTCTCTCTTTCACTTATCTCTCTGTTTCACCTGTTTGTCTGTCTGTCTGTCTGTGTGTCTGTTTCACCTGTCTCTCTGTTTCACCTGTCTGTCTGTCTCACCTGTCTGTCTGTCTGTCTGTCTGTCTGTCTGTGTGTTTGTCTTACCTGTCTGTCTGTTTCACCTGTCTGTCTCACCTGTCTTTCTGTTTCAGACTGAGCTGACTGACACAGCTGTGGACGGAGACCTGACGGCGACTGAGGTACTGTTGATCTGATCTTAATGAACCTGAACTACACCTGTATCACACCTGTATCACACAGAGCAGCAGGTGTCAGTCAGCTCCTTGCTCTACTAACATGAACCTGTCTGTCTGTCTGTCTCTTAGTCTGATCAGGATGAAGACCTGCAGACTCAGGTGAGTCACCTGTCGTCAGTGTGTTTGACGTTGGCGTTCTGTCCTGACTCAGACTGACTGTTTGTTTCTTCAGGAGACTCTGGGGAGTCCAGAGGAGGAGCAGAGACCTCCGACCTCCATCAGCGCTCTGAGACGCTCCTTCCTAGAGGGAGGAGGAGCAGGAGGAGGAGGAGGGATGACAGAGTGGGAGAAACGTCTCGCCTCCTCACCTCTACGACGAGTCGACGACTCTCCAATGATCGAACCGCTGGAGCCAGACGAGGTGAAACACACTGACACCTGCTGGTGAATGTATGAAACACACCCTGTCAAACAGAGCAGAGCAACAGACATTCCACAGTCACCTGAACGCACCATAGACACTCATCTGTCCTGATGTTATCACAGACATGAACTCACCACAGACACTCATTTGTCCTGATGTTATCACAGCCAGTGAACTCACCACAGACACTAATCTGTCCTGATGTTATTACAGACATTGAACTCACCACAGACACTCATCTGTACTGATGTTATTACAGACAGTGAACTCACCACAGACCCTCATCTGTCCTGATGTTATCACAGACAGTGAACTCACCACAGACCCTCATCTGTCCTGATGTTATCACAGACAGTGAACTCACCACAGACCCTCATCTGTCCTGATGTTATCACAGACAGTAAACTCACCGCAGACAGTGAACTCACCACAGACACTCATCTGTCCTGATGTTATCACAGACAGTGAACTCACCGCAGACCCTCATCTGTCCTGATGTTATCACAGACAGTGAACTCACCGCAGATCCTCATCTGTCCTGATGTTATCACAGACAGTGAACTCACCACAGACAGTGAACTCACCACAGACACTCATCTGTCCTGATGTTATCACAGACAGTGAACTCACCACAGACCCTCCTCTGTCCTGATGTTATCACAGACAGTGAACTCACCACAGACACTCATCTGTCCTGATGTTATCACAGACAGTGAACTCACCACAGACACTCATCTGTCCTGATGTTATCACAGACAGTGAACTCACCACAGACAGTGAACTCACCACACCACATCTGTCACATGATTGGTTAATCACTGTCTGTGTGTGTTTGATGTTGCTCACCTGTGCACTCCAGATGGGCGAGGTCATAACAAACCAAGCTTCCCTTCAGCCAATCAAAGAGAAGAACTACACTGTTGGGCGAAGCTACGACACCGCCTCCGGTAGGGTCGTCACCATGACAACCAGGGACGACAGCTCCAATATTACTGTGACAACAGGGAGTATGGAGGCAGGCCGGCAGGTCAGAGTCATCCCACTGTCCACCGCTGATGATGTCATTCCAGGGGGAAAGTTAATCACCATTTGTGAGGTGAAGACACCAACCTCACCATCGGAGCTGCCGACCAACGCCTGTGACATCATCAGTGATGTAATTTGTGGGGATGACACCAAAGGAGGCGGAGCCTCAGTGATCTCACCTGTGACTCCAGTCCTCCCTCTGAAATCACCTTTGGTCGTGTTAAGTCCCGGTGCCTCGCCAGATCACCTGATGGGCAGGACGTCACCCTCTCTGGCCAGAGTGGTACGCTGTTTGGTGGTCAGCATGGAAACCAGCATGAGGAGCAAATCCAGAACTCTGACAGTGGCGTATAAACCCTGCAGCGCTGAACCACGAAATACGGCATCAGAGCCAGTTCAAACTGAACACCTCAGGTCCCCCTGCAGGAGGGTGATAAGGCAGTTGGAGATCAGGTGACACATTGATGGAGATCAGGTGACATGGGCGGAGATCAGGTGACATGTTGGTGGAGATCAAGTGACGTGTAGATGGAGATCAGGTGGCGTGGTGGTGGAGATCAGGTGATTTGTGGGTGGAGATTAGGTGACTTGTTGGTGGAGATCAGGTGATTTGTGGGTGGAGATTAGGTGACTTGTTGGTGGAGATCAGGTAATGTGTTGGTGGAGATCAGGTGACGTGTTGGTGGAGATCAGATGACTCGGTGGTGGAGATGAGATGACTCGTTGGTGGAGATCAGGTGACGTGGTGGTGGAGATGAGATGACTCGGTGGTGGAGATCAGATGACTCATTGGTGGAGATCAGGTGAGTCGTTGGTGGAGATCAGGTGACATGGTGGTGGAGATGAGATGACTCGGTGGTGGAGATCAGATTACTCGTTGGTGGAGATCAGGTGACTCGTTGGTGGAGATCAGGTGACTTGGTGGTGGAGATCAGGTGACGTGGTGGTGGAGATCAGGTGATGTGGTGGTGGAGATGAGATGACTCGGTGGTGGAGATCAGATTACTCGTTGGTGGAAATCAGGTGACGTGGTGGTGGAGATCAGGTGATGTGGTGGTGGAGATGAGATGACTCGGTGGTGGAGATGAGATGACTTGTTGGTGGAGATCAGGTGACGTGGTGGTGGAGATGAGATGACTCGGTGGAGATGAAGTGCTCAGTTTGAACTCAGCTTCTCCCTTTACCTCCTCCCAGTTGCCATTTTGTTTCTCTTCCTCGTCGGATCAAAATGGCGGACAAAGAACGACCTCAGACTTTCTTTTTGTTCTTTTGTCTTCTTTTTGATTGGCTGCCGTGGGGCGTGGGCAGGGTCGGGGGGCTTCTTTATGTTTCACTGCTTTTCATTTCCTGTCTGTCTTCCCTGGTTTTGATTGGTTTCTTTGGCTTTCTGATGCTTCACTCCTTGTTTGAAGGTTTTGTAAAACCTTCAGATCTTTGTGTTTACAACCAGAGCCGTGGAGTCCTGGACTGAAGTTATGAGGTCTAAACTGAAACAGAACCGGACTGGCAGAGGGTCACCTCATTATCATATATATAATAAAATTAGGGCTGAGCACATGATCCTGAGGTGGACCCAAGCCACATATATGATCCCTCCGGCATGTTCTAACCTCAGGTCCTGTTCAGATACCTGAACCACCTTAAATGGATCCTGAAGGGGCAGTAAGTCCGAACTCCCTCTGGATGTCACCCTGTCTCTGTCACCTGGCACCAGGAGCCCGTTTAACCTGCAGATTGGCTCTTGTAGTCAGGTCACATGGAGGTTGGTTGAGTCCATCAGAATTAATCTATGAGCCAACGCAGACCACTTCCTGTACAAACAAGTTGTTCTGGTACGACTTGGACCACTGTGTTCAGATGAACAGACTAAACAACGAACCAGAGTCCAAAAACTGATTGGGGGGTCTAAAACCTTCAAAGGATGTTCTCACAGGGCTCTTATTTTGAAGTTTTGTTGCTGCTGTGTTTCATCACTTCCTGTACGTTTCTGCTTCCTTTCTCTGCCTCATCCTTCCTGTTCACAGATCAGGAGCCGCCATCAAAGTTAACCTCACATGACTTCACCTGACCTTACCTGACATCACTACCTGTCTGGTCATAGTCAATCTCAGTACTGACAGCTAACAAACATATGTATGTAATTAAAGACTAATTATTAACATATGTTTCATACCCTATCAGACCACACCAACACTGACCACGCCCATACTGACCACGTCCACTTGACCACGCCCCCCGCATGGCTGCAGCTCGGCGGTTTAAAAACAAAAACGTTTATTTTTACATTAAGTTTCCTCTTTCCCTGTGTGTGCGTGTGTGTGTGCGTGTGTGTGTGTGTGTGCAGCCTAAACCTTCCTTTGATGAAATGTCTCCTGAACTGTCGGCTCTGCTGAAATCGGCCAGAGAACAAAAAACCTTCAGAGAACACAACCTGCTGAAGGTGCTGTCTGTCTGTCTGTCTGTCTGTGTCTGTCTGTCTGTCTGTCTGTATGTCTGTCGACACCTCTTAGCTCATTACCTGTAGCCTGCCCTCTCTCACCTACACCTGGTTAATTTGTCCCTTTCCTCTCAATTTCCTGTTTCAGACATCAGAGAAGGTGGAGACGGTCTTCCTGATGACGGAGCCATGTGATCAGGACCAACCAGTGGCAGACCAGCCTCAGGTAGCAACAGGAAATCTTGTCGGCACGCTCCCTAGTAACACCACATCCCTTCCACCAGGGGCCTGCGTGACACATGCTGATGATGTCACAGAGGAATGGGCCAGTGACAATGACAGTAACAATGCTAATGATGCTAACCAGGCTCATAATCCAGCCAATAAACATGAGGTCAGCGATGATGATGTCAGTGATTCTGAACCTAGCAGCCAGGCTAATGATGACAATGCTAGCAATGCTAGTGAAGATGCTATCAGCGTGTTAGCACAGGCCGCAGTGGAGCAAGCCATGGATGCTGCAGTTAGACAGGCTCAGAGTCCAGGTGCTAATGATGCTAGTCAGGATAACATTAATGCTAACTTTGTAGTTAGCCACATTGAGCAGGAGCTAACTATCAAGGAGGCTAACAACTGTCAGCATTACCACGACGACGAGGACTCTGATGACTCTGAGGAGGACGAGGGAGGGTGGCAGTTTGGAGAAAACTCCCCTCCTTCTTTACCCCTCCCCACCTCCAGGTGTTCCCCGAGTTCGGCCAATCGGACGCAGCCATCCATCCACAGTGATGAACCTCTGCAGGAGGTAACACGTGAGACAGACACTGAGTTAAACCTACCCCAGTGATCCCTGCTTCAAAGAAACCTGCCCCAGTGGTCCCTGCTCCAAAGAAACCTGCCCCAGTGGTCCCTGCTTCAAAGAAACCTGCCCCAGTGGTCCCTGCTCCAAAGAAACCTGCCCCAGTGGTCCCTGCTTCAAAGAAACCTGCCCCAGTGGCCCCTGCTCCAAAGAAACCTGCCCCACTGACATTTACCCCACTGACTCTTACCCCACTGACTCTTACCCAACCGACTTTTACCCCACTGACTCCTACCTAACTGACTCCTACCCCACTGACTCTTGCCCAGTGACTCCTGCCCACTGACTCTTGCCCACTGACCCCTGCCCAATGACTCCTACCCAACTGACTTTTACCTCACTGACTCCTACCCAATTGACTTTTACCCCACTTTTACCTCACTGACTCCTACCCAACTGACTTTTACCCCACTTTTACCCCACTGATTCCTGCCCAGTCACTCCTGCCCACTGACTCTTGCCCACTGACTCCTGCCCAGTGACTCCTGCCCACTGACCTTTACCCCACTCTCTCCTGCCCACTGACTCCTATCCAACTGACTTTTACCCCACTGACTTCTGCCCAATGACTCCTACCCAACTGACTCCTGTCCACTGACTCCTGCCCACTGACTCCTACCAAACTGACTCCTGCCCAGTCACTCTTGCACAGTCACTCCTGCCCACTGACTCTTGCCCAGTCACTCCTGCCCACTGACTCTTGCCCACTGACTCCTGCCCACTGACCTTTACCCCACTCTCTCCTGTCCACTGACTTCTGCCCACTGACTCCTACCCAACTGACTTTTACCCCACTGACTCCTGCCCACTGACTCCTACCCCACTGACTCCTACCCAACTGACTCCTGCCCACTGACTCCTACCCACTGACTCCTACCCAACTGACTCCTGTGCACTGACTCCTACCCAACTGACTCCTGTCCACTGACTTTTACCCCACTGACTCCTACCCAACTGACTTTTACCCCACTGACTCCTACCCAACTGACTTTTACCCCACTGACTCCTACCCAACTGACTCCAGCCCACTGACTCCTACCCAACTGACTCCTGCCCACTGACTCCTACCCAACTGACTCCTGTCCACTGACTCCTGCCCAGTGACTCTTGCCCAGTCACTCCTGCCCACTGACTCTTGCCCAGTCACACTTGCCCAGTGACTCCTACCCAACTGACTCCTTTCCACTGACTCCTGCCCCTTCTGCTTGTGATATGAAGGCAATGTAACAAACCAAGAGACTTCAGAATATTAAATCTTTAAAGGGTTAATTCTCTTTCTGTGAAATTTGATTCTATGAGGCTATGATCCACGGTCAGTCCACGGCGGTCTCTTTGGACTGAATCAGCAGTAAAACCAGTGAGCACATTTTCAGATCCGCAGAGTAATATCTGCTGCATGGCACCATTGGGTTTAGGTGTTGGGATACATTAAATTTGATGGCTGTGACGATGAAGTTCCAACTGTCTGAAGGAGAAGTAAAGCAGTGAGAATATGCTAGCGTACACTAGAACCTCATAGAACCACACTTCAAAAAACCAAACTATCCCTTTGAGAACAGACAGACTGGATTCAAATCAGCTTTCAGTTTCTAAACCTGTAAATGTTCTGTGTTCCTATCAGGAGGTCCCAGTGATGAGGAAGACTCTCACATATGAAGCTCCAGGGGTGAGGACGAAGAATTCCTCTAAACTGAGTCTTAATGTGCTGAGCTCAGTCTGTATTTATAAAATGACACCAGAACAATCAATAATCTTTCATCAATTTCATCAATACTGAATCAATAATGTGATCAATCATGTGAGTGTTTTTGTGTTTCAGAGCCGAGTGGACTCTGATCCTCCTGCAGGTTTGCTGCTGAGCTCCCAGACCTTCACTGCAGAGACCTCCAACACCACCACCACCACACACATCACCAAGGTAACACTGGTCACCAAGGTAACACACACCATCACACTGTCCCTCAGGAAGTTAAATACCTGAACCAGAACTGGGGAGGATCCAGTAAAGATCAATTAAATCAATAATAAATTAAATTCTCTTCAGACGGTGAAAGGGGGAATCTCAGAAACCAGAATCGAAAAGAGAATCGTGATTTCTGGAGACACAGAGATCGACCATGACCAGGTAAATACTTTTCATTCATTAAAAACAGTTTGTCCATTATCAGGATTGGACAGCCAATCAGAATGGAGTATTCATAGAGACCATGGTTTACATTAAATTGATGTTGCTTACATGTACATGCAAACATCAAATGAAATGAAATAAAATGATGATTTTATTAAATTATTTAACAAAAAGTTACTAAATCCCGATTAGAGGTACTAGCCCCTGGTCAGACCTGGATTATTTGACCTGAACCAGGACTGGTACCTGGACCAGGTTCTGACCCACGTGTCTTTCTTGAAGGCTCTGGCGGCGGTACTCAGCGAGGCGCGGCGGCAGCATCCTGAGCTGTCCGTCACACGAGTTGTCGTCCATAAAGAAACAGAGGTCTCTTCTGATCATGTGATTGATTAGTGACATCACAGGTAACAGACCTTCCGACAGGTCTCAGGCTGGATGCTGATTGGCTGGCTGCTGCATGGCAGCATACAAAACATTGTTTGCATGTTTTACACACATGTTCAGGAACAGGAAGTTCAGCCAGAAGAGGAGACAGAAGGAAATGTTCTGATTGGACAAAATGTTCTAGAGGAACAGGAACAGGACGAGTACGTGGTGATTGGTTGGTGAAGATAAACTGAAGACGTCTTCAGGAAACACCTTCTTGACCAATCAGCTGATCATTGATGACTCATCAGCTTCTTGGCTCAATATGGCTGCATAAAACACATCATCATGCAATGCTAACATGCTAAGCTAACATTAGTCACTGTCCTCTCAAATGTGACCTCATTTTACAGCCCCAATGAGGGAGTGTGGCCCCGCCCCCTGTTGTCCACCTGTCGTCCACCTGTCGTCCACCTGTCGTCCACCTGTTGTCCACCTGTCGCCCACCTGTTGTCCACCTTTATCTGTCTGTCATCCACCTGTTGTTTTTATCTGTCCGTTGTCCACCTGTTAGCCAGATCTTGAGTTCATCTTCAGAATCACAAACTGTTGAGAGGACAGTGGTGACATGCTAATATGCTATGCTAACGTTGTGGTCCATGCTTTGAAGCTTGTTAACTTGCTAACTAGCATGTGCAGGAAGTTCTTCTGCCTGACTTAGCCTAGCCTCTCTCTGAGTTAATGGGTGACTGATGGGAAAGTGTAGAGCTGCTCCATCTGGTGGTCAGATTGCATTTTACTCTGAAAAATCGAGCTGTCTGATTGGTCTGACATCACAGGTGAGTGTCAGTTGGAGCTTTGCTCTCCTGTGTGTGTCATCTGTGAGCTGAATAATCAGATGAATTGAATCCCTGTGACGTTGTTATATTCATGAAACATTATAGAGCTCAGAGATCACATGATAAAGACATATTCTGTCTCTCTTTTAGGACTGACTACAGAAGCTTCTGCTGCATCATGGGAGTTGTAGTTCAGACTACAGAGCCAACTAAGAAACTGTTTGCAGCGACATCCAGAGGATTAATAGAACTGAGGCTTTCACACACACACACACACACACACACACACACACACATGCATGTACACCTGTACACACAGCAGCACCTGTCTGTCTGACTGGGGGCGGGGCCAGTAGCTTAGTTAGCTTCAGAAAAATGAACATTAGTTATATAGATAATTAGATTTAGTTAACTTAAAGGAATAAAATATTAAAAAACACAAACAGGTGAGACAGACAGGTTAGAGACAGACAGGTAGCAGGGACCAGCTGCTGTGGCGCCATGAACACGTTCTCATAGCAACCTGACAGCTGGAGCCAGTCAACATCAGATGAACTGTCACCACAAATTAACACAAAGACTTGACCTTCTGCTGAAGCCCCACCCCCACACATACCTGACTCCCCAACAGGTTAAAGCAGTCTGATTGGTTGGTTGACTCAGGTGTATTTGCTCCTCAGAGACAGCAGCTTTATGAAACATCCAGCAAACAGTTTGCATCACATCGGACCTCACCAGGTGAGATCACCTGACTCTCACCTGGTCAAAACTGGGTCTTTTATTCTGACAGTCTGCTGCAAACTGTTTCCTGTCTGACATGTAATATAGCATGATTACTAGCACTGTAACCACTTACTGTATTGCAGCTAAAATTCAGCTCTGTATTTACCCATAATGCAATAGTAATGTGCCATTCTCTCATTTCACCATGGAAATCCTTGTTATGAATTATTTTACTCATCTGTCTTAGTTTTTTATGTCTATTTATTTATTTATTTATTGATTGATTGATTTCTGTGTGACCACTCCCCCCGGTATCAAGTTACAGACTGACCACTCCCCCCGGTGTCATGTTATAGTCTGACCACTCCCCCCCGGTGTCATGTTACAGACTGACCACTTCCCCCCGGTGTCATGTTACAGACTGACCACTCCCTCCGGTGTCATGTTACACACTCATGTTACAGACTGACCACTCCCCCCCGGTGTCATGTTACAGACTGACCACTCCCACCCCAGTGTCATGTTACAGACTGACCACTCCCACCCCGGTGTCATGTTACAGAGTGACCACTCCCACCCCGGTGTCATGTTTCAGACTGACCACTCCCCCAGTGTCATGTTACAGACTGACCACTTCCCCCCGGTGTCATGTTACAGACTGACCACTTCCCCCCGGTGTCATGTTACAGACTGACCACTCCCTCTGGTGTCATGTTACACACTCATGTTACAGACTGACCACTCCCTCCGGTGTCATGTTACACACTCATGTTACAGACTGACCACTCCCCTCCCTTGTCATGTTATAGACTGACCACTCCCCCCGGTGTCATGTTACAGACTGACCACTCCCCCCGGTGTCATGTTACAGACTGACCACTCCCCTTGGGTGTCATGTTTCATTGTCTTTACCTTCGAAACTGAAATAAAATGATGAATGAATCAATTAAAGTTTCTGTGCTTCTGTGAAGAGAGATCTGACCCGAGGGCAAGTATAATATGAGGTAGGCCACGTTCAGACAGGGACAGGGAAACCGGCAACCGGTGGTGGGGAATGAATTGAAAAACGTCTCCGGCGTCCGGTGTCCCTGTCTGAACATGGCCGTAATGCTGCACGAAGGGATGGTAGCAAGTTTTAGGAGTTTTCAGATGATCTTTAATGATTCACAGTTACAAATTAAGTCACAGTGATGTCATGTAAACTGTTGGTATCTGTGGACCAATCAGAGCCAAACTCAGCTTTGCTAGGCAACAGGACACGAGTTAGGAGTGACGCCCAACAGGAAGTGGGCTGAGCTTAGGTTCAGGGTGTCTCTCAGGTGAGACTTAATGATCTGCAGGTTCCTCAGACAACCTCTGAACCTGGAGCTGATTGACAGGCAGTTCTGCTTCACCCCGACTGTAACAGACAGGTAGAGAGACAGACAGGTGAGGCAGACAGGTAGAGAGATGGACAGGTGGAGAGACAGACAGGTCAGTATCAGTGCTACATGGTTCTTATGTGACGTCTGTGGCAGACTGTGAGTGAGACTGAACTGTGACTCACCTGGATATCCTCCCAGGTAAACCGGGTTGTTGGTCTCAGCAGAGGTGGATTGTGGGTAAGGGTTGGGTGTGGTGTAACTCCGCCCGTCTACACTCAGAATCAGGGTGTGTTTGGTTTTTCTGGCCAGCAGGCGGTGCCACCGTCCATCACACAACACCTGACCAATCGAACGCACCGACACTCGACCAGCCCCGTTATTCACATTAAACACCACCTGAGGACACATACAGGAGATGATGTCATCACTGCACACACACACACACACACACGCACACGCACGCACACGCACACGCACACGCACACACACACATATACACACAGGTAACTCTTTGCTCACCTGTCCACCGATCATCTCCAGTCCGATGGCGTCAACCTTTGCACTGCTGATTCCCAGAAACACTCCTTCTGATTGGCTCGTTCGAAACTCCAGAGACACAGACACGTCAGAGCCGACCTTATAACCATCACGCACTGAACACACACACACACACACAGTTTAATACGCGGGTTAGACGTCACGCTCCCGCTCAACACGCTTGTGTCATGTTGTCTTCTTTGTGTTGACTCACTCATGGTGGCGTATCCACTTCCATTAAAGTAACTTCCTGTCTGATCATTGGTGAAACAGGAAGTGACATCATGCTGTGAGGCCGGCTTGGACAGATCCAACACGGCTCCGTTCAGACTGATAGAGTGAACACAACCCGCAAAACTGCTGCTCACCTGAGAGAAACAAAGGAAGTGAAGGTCACATGACCATCACTAAGTCACATGACCTTTACTAGGTCACAGTCAGCTGGTGAAGAACGATGATGTCATACGTACATTAATCCTCCTGGTTGCATGTGCGTGCGGCAGTCCTCCCACGTAAAGTGTGTCGTCAATGTCCAGCTGGTTTCCTTTGATCGTAACAGAGTCCGAACTCGAACCGTTGACAGACACAGACAGAGACCGCCGGCTGACCTCAGCGCTCACCTAAGAGTTCAAAGAGACTCCAAGTTAGTCCTGACCAAGGTGTGACATCACCTCTTCTCCTGTGTGTGTGTGTGTGTGTGTGTGTGTACGTTAGCTCACGTTGTGCCACATTCCGTCGTTAATGGCGACAGACGAGGTGACTGAGGCGGGGCCTTTCCCCAGGTCAGCTGACATCATCAGTCTGCCTCCTGTCAGTCTGAGGACGATGAAGTCCGTCTGTTTGGAGTCGGAGAGGAGGACGATCAACCCGTCGAGAGCTCGGCTTCGAACCGACAACCTCAATGACACGCTGAGGACGATGAGACGATCATTAAACACCTGATCACAGCCCAGCCCACACATGACCACAGCGCTGTCGTCATGGAGACTCACCTTCTTCTCACAGTGTTGGGATTGATGATGAAGGTCATGTGACTGTGTTTGGACAAACCAAACTGAGCCGCTGATGGCAGGAAGGTCGGCTCCGCCTCCAAGACACACTGCATTACAAATCAATCACCAATAATCAGTGACCAATAATCAATCACCAGTAATCAGTGACCAATAATCAGTGACCAATAATCAATCACCAGTAATCAGTGACCAGTAATCAGTGACTAATAATCAATCACCAGTAATCAGTGACCAATAATCAGTGACCAGTAATCAGTGACCAATAATCCATCACCAATAATCAGTGACCAATAATCAGTGACCAGTAATCAGTGACCAATAATCAATCACCAGTAATCAGTGACCAATAATCAGTGACCAGTAATCAGTGACCAATAATCAGTGACCAATAATCAATCACCAGTAATCAGTGACCAATAATCAGTGACCAGTAATCGATCACCAATAATCAGTGACCAATAATCAATCACCAGTAATCAATCACCAGTAATCAGTACTAACACTGACGATAGTGCCTGATCGATCGTACTAAATCATGGATCAATATTCCGTCATAGAAGTATTGATTACCGTCAGTGTTCCAGGTGTCATGGCGCTCAGGTGTGTGGGCGGGGCTACAGGCAAGTGAGTGGGGTCATGAGTTGGTTCTACGCCCGGGTCATCAGGAAGAACCGCCCCCCTGACTCTCTCTTCCAATAGGCAGCTGTCAAGCTCCACCCCCTCATATCTCACAGCTCCTGATAGGTCAACGAGCCTGGATGGAGCCGCCAATCAAAACAGTCAACCAATAAGAGAGAGAGAAAACAGTGTGTGTGTGTGTGTGTGTGTGTGTGTGTGTGTGTGCGCGCACGTGTGTGTGTGTCACTTACGCTCCTCCCACCACCAGGTGTTGGATGCAGCCTCTGAACCACCTGGACACATCCTGTAATCTAATTGGCAGACGAGACTCCTCCCCTGATGGCAGCCCACCAATGAAGAAAGAGGCTGGAGACAAACGCGAAAATCCGCCCGGCAACAGAGAGACGGACTTCAAGTATTCCTCATCCACCTGCACAGACAGAGACCTGAGAGACAGACAGTAATATGTCAATATGTGAGGTGAAACAGTTGAGACAGGTTTCTATGACCATGGCAACACTTACTTCCTGTTGATGGTGATAATCACAGAGTGTTTTGTTCCATCACTGAAGGATCCTCCATCAGGTTTCACCACTGTCACCATCCGGGTAGCCCCACCCACCTCACCAAGCTCCGCCTCCAACGCACCTGAGACCAGGTGGACAGACAGAAAGTGCTGCACGCACACACACAGATAATAACCATGGTTACATAATGGTAACAATAGTACCTGGTGAACAGGTGTGTCACATTACTCTCTGTCTCACCTGTCTCTGTGTTCGGTCGTCACTGAAGGCAGCGAACAGGACTCCTGATTGGTTCTTGGTGGAGAAGGAGAAGAGAAGCTCTGCCTCCTGACCGAGTGGTCGAGGAGCGATCTGAACAAAGCCACCGGCCAACACGGACACACTCCGCACCGCCTGAGACAGGTAACATCATGAACAACATTTTCACAGAGGCAGAGAAGGTATTCACACCTGACAAGACCTTCCTACACCTGACAACGCCTTTACACACCCGACAGCACCTTCATACACCCGACAGCACCTTCATACACCCGACAGCACCTTCATACACCTGACAACACCTTCATACACCCGACAGCACCTTCATACACCCGACAACACCTTCATATACATGACAACACCTTCATACATCTGACAACACCTTCATACACCTGACAACACCTTCATACACCCGACAGCACCTTCATACGCCCGACAACACCTTCATACACCTGACAACACCTTCATACACCTGACAACACCTTCATACACCTGACACCTTCATATACATGACAACGCCTTCATACACCTGACAGCACCTTCATACACCCGACAGCACCTTCATACACCTGACAGCACCTTCATACACCCGACAGCACCTTCATACACATGACAACACCTTCATACACCTGACACCTTCATATACATGACAACGCCTTCATACACCTGACAGCACCTTCATACACCCGACAGCACCTTCATACACCTGACAACACCTTCATACATCTGACACCTTCATATACATGACAACACCTTCATACACCCGACAACACCTTCATACACCCGACAGCACCTTCATACACCCGACAGCACCTTCATACACCCGACAACACCTTCATACACCCGACAGCACCTTCATACACCTGACAACACCTTCATACACCTGACACCTTCATACACATGACAACGCCTTCATACACCCGACAGCACCTTCATACACCTGACAACGCCTTCATATACCTGACAGCACCTTCATACACCCGACAGCACCTTCATACACCCGACAGCACCTTCATATACCCGACAACACCTTCATACACCTGACAGCACCTTCATACACCTGAAAACACCTTCATACACCTGACAGCACCTCCATACCCTTCTGTGTGTATATATGTGTGTACATGCTGTGTGTATATATATATATATATATATATATATATATATATATATATATATATATATATATATATATATGTGTGTACATGCTGTGTGTGTGTATTACCTCGAGTACACAACCCTTTCTGACTCCGAACGCGTCTCTCAGCAGGTCAAAGTTGGACCGAGCGATTTCCACATTCTTTATGCAGCCCACATATGACCTGGAAACCACTTGTCGCCTAGCAACCAGACAAGTAAAGACAGTCAGACAGACATTCAGACAGGTGTGGACATCACCTGTGAAATCACAAACGCACCTTATTGGTCTTGATGCAGGAAGACCTCCGATGTAGATCGGGTCGAGGTCAGAGCGGTTCAGGTCGGAGGCTGTTCCAGGAGACTCCGCCTCCAACACCTCTTTGTCTGATGATTGGTCGGCTGCCATGATGGACAGGTAACCTGGACACACAGTAACAGGAACAGTCATATCAGTACTGCCAAACATTGCAGCAGCAAAAGCAGCAGTTACAGGTGAGACACCTGACATCAGGAGTTAAGCCACGCTTCCTAACACCTGACAGTAAAACTACAGTAAAGCTACAGTAGAGTACACAAGAACTGCAGTAAAAGAACTACAGTGGTAGTTGCAGTAGTGGTAGTAGTTGCAGTAGTTGTAGTAGTTGTAGTAATAGTAATAGTAATAGTAATAGTAGTAGTAGTAGTCGTACCTTTGCGTTTGCTCCTCTGCAGTGTGATCTTGTACCACACTCCGGTGTTGTACTTCCTGTTCGAGGTCATGATCAGAGCACCTGAGCCAAGGTCAAAGGTCAGACGGACACGCCCCTCCACCAGCTCCATGGACAGGAAGTCTCTCTGAAAGAGACAGGAAGTGAGGTCATGTGCGTGTGTGTGTGTGTGTGTGTGCGTGTGCATGCGCGCGTGTGTGTGTGTGTGTGTCATACAGTGTTGTTCGAGGCCAGGTACAGCAGTAATCCGCCTGGTGACAGAGTCTTAAAAAGCAGAACGATGGAGGTGGAGGTCGCTCGCAACGACTTCTGAACCAATGAGAATCCAGATCCATCAAAGTGGAAGGAAGTCTCCTCTGCCTGGGGACTAATTGACAGACAGGTGGAGACAGACAGGTGGTCAAAAACACTATTGATTCCTTGATTTGTGAATCTGTAAATTTCACTGCTGAACAACAAAAACACAGTCAGGTCAGCGAGTTTCCTCACGGGTGTAGATATACACCTGTGGTTGTCCAGGTGTTTTGTGGTCATCCAGGTGTTTTGTCAGTCACTTCTGTGTATTTACCTGCTGAAGCAGCCTCCACATTCGCCCTCTCTGCTAATGTAGTTCCACAGGCCGATGCTTCTCTCGTTGAGCGATGCTTCGCCCAGACAGCCCTGGAAGGTGGAGGACCGCAGCACTGTGGGGCTCTGACATCACACACACACACACACACACACACACACACACACACACACACACACACACACACACACACACACACACAGTTATCACCTGTTCACTTGTATACCTCCACACACACCTATACACCTGATGTGTGTCTGTGTTACCTGAGCGTGAGCTCCCAGTCCTCCGATGTGGATCACAGAGTTTCTGTCAATGTCTAAAACCCGGGATGGTCCCGGTGATGTCGCTGTTACCACGGGCAACGGAGCCGACTCCAACTCCAGCTGATGAACTGACAGAGAGCCGTGGGCCCCAAACCTGCCGACGCCATGACATCATCACACATTCATAAACAAGTGGAGTGGTCTATCAGCCATGACATCATGAAGACATTACATTGTGTGATCTGTTCTGATCATGTGATGTGTTGATGTGATGAGGCGTGTATTTACCGTGTCACGTTGATTCTGGTCCATCTGTTGTTGGTGATGTCCAGTCCAGGAAACTCCAGTCTGGTACTGCCTGAGCCCACGTTCCACACCAGAGACACCTTCCCATCATGCATCTGTACTGCCAGGAAGTCCACCTGAACACATAAATGAGGTTTAGAGTCCTGGGACCAGGATCGGACTCCAGTCCCGTGTAGTGATTGTTGTATAGTTGTGTAGTTGTTGTGTAGTATTACCGTGGTATTGCTGCCCAGGTAGAAGAGCAGGTTTTCTGGACTTGACGTCTTCAGGGTAAGACTCAGAGTGTTGAAGTTACTCGACTGAATCTGAGGTCTGTAGGAACGAACGCAGTCTCTGTCCGCCTGCACCGCCACCTTAATCTGATGACATCATCATCATCATCATCATCATCGTCGTCATCGTCATCATCATCATAGTAAACACACTATATATTTAGACCCCATCCCAACCAGGCTGCTCAAGGATGTCTTACCTCTAGTTAGCCCTTCTTTATTGGATACGATTAATCTGTCTTTATTATAGGATATAGGATATGTACCACAGTCCTTTAAAGTAGCTGTAATTAAACCTCTTCTTAAAAAGCCCACTCTAGATCCAGAGGTTTTAGCCAATTACAGACCGATATCAAACCTTCCCTTTCTTTCTAAGATACTTGAAAAAGCTGTAGCCAATCAGCTGTGTGACTTTCTCCATAAGAACAGTTTATTTGAGGATTTTCAGTCAGGATTTAGAGTGCATCATAGCACAGAGACCGCACTAGTCAAAGTTACAAACGACCTCCTAATGGCATCAGACAAAGGACTCATCTCTGTACTTGTCCTGTTAGATCTCAGTGCTGCATTTGACACCATTGACCATCAAATGGAGGTGTGTTGCCGTGGGCGTGTCTATCTATATTGTTACCATATCTCCATTAAAGTTTATAGCTAGTTAATGATTTACTGCATCTGTGCATCTGTGTCTCTCCATCTCTATCACAGGTTCCACTGCTACTGTAATCATTTTATCATTCATTGTAATCCATTGTCATTCTATCATTCATTGTAATTGTACAATATGTTTGTGTTGATTTGTTCTGTACACGTGACATCTACTGCACGTCTGTCCATCCTGGGAGAGGGATCCCTCCTCTGTGGCTCTTCCCGAGGTTTCTTCCACCTTTTTTCCTGTTAAAAGGGTTTTTTGTGGGCAAGTTTTTCCTCACTCGAACCGAGGGTCTAAGGACAGAGGGTGTCACTCCCTGTACAGATTGTAAAGCCCTCCGAGGCAAAATGTATTTTGTGACTTGGGCTATACAAATAAAATTTGATTTGATTTGATATACCTGCTGAATGTAACCGCTGTGAAACAATCAGGAAATAACTTTTTATTTCGCTGATTAACAGCTTTATCGAGGCCGGCGCTCGCTGTCTGTTGTTGTAACTCTATGTCTCTAGGTAGATTATCAGAGTTTAGTCCGTGAATCCACCTGGATAGTCTCTGCTTTAGAGACATTTCAGGCTGTCTGTGGAGGTTTGACCGATCTGAGTGTCTGATTGGCTTGTGGAGCGTGACGTGGGGCTCCGTTTTTCCCAAAAGTTGAATCTGGCCCAACTTGTCTCCCGGACGCCGGCGACGTTTTTTGCGGCAACCCCTGCGTTGTGGGCTGCTGGCGCGGAAACACACGACCCTCACTGAAATGAATTGAAAAACGTCTCCAGCGTCCGGTGTCCCTGTCCCTGTCTGAAAGCGTGCTTAAGGATATAAAAAGTTGGATGACCTACAATTTTCAGATGTTAAATTCAGACAAAACTGAAGTTCTTGTAATTGGACCCAAACACCTCAGAAACTAGTTACTTTAGACGGGATCACCCTGGCCTCCAGCTCCACCGTAAAGAATCTTGGAGTTGTTTTCTTTAACACGGATGCAGAAAAACTAGTCAACGCATTTGTTACTTCTAGGCTGGACTATTGTAACTCTTTGTTATCAGGCTGCTCCAATAAGTCTCTGAGGACTTTGCAGCTAATTCAGAATGCTGCTGCACGTGTTCTGACAGGAGCTAGGATCAGAGCTCTTCATGGTCAGACACCATCATATCTTAAAGAGCTCATAAAGCACTAGCACACCACCAGAACACAACGCCCTCTGGAGGCTCTATGTAAATGTGTGTGTGTGTGTGTGTGTGTGTGTGTTTATGTACCGAGGCCGCCTGTCTTCTGGCCTGATCGATCAGCTCTCTGATGTCAGACAGATTCCTGCTCAGTGTTTCTCCCAGCATGCTCAGCGGCTTTATCCGGTCCATGAGACGGTCTGTGCGATGCTCCACCTCCTCCAGCTTACGCTGCGCCTCATTGGCTGAGCACACAGGAAACAGGAACTGTTAGCAGCCTGTAAATCTTTGGGCGGTTTGTCCTGATGAAGGTGTTGACATACCTGCAGAGTGTGTCACCATCACCAGCTGGTTGGTCTCCCTCGCTGTGCTGTTGGTGTTTTCCACCACAGAAGAAGAATCCTGTAGCTGCTGTCTGAGGCTGTGCAGTCGCTGCAGCGCCTCCCGCAGGCCGGAGTGTGTCACTGCAGCCTGAGACTGAGTCTGCTGCAGCAACGTGGACCAACCTGAAAACAGCAAAGGATGTGTTTGTTTGTTTGTTTGTTCGTTCGTTCGTTCGTTTGTTCATTCGTTCGTCACTCACTGCTGGAGAGATTTTGAAGCTCCTTGATTGGCTGATGGAGGAGAAGGCTGAAGTTATGGACACTCTCTCTGACCAATCCCAGTCGACTGGTTACCATGGAGATGTTTAGCTGTAAGTCTGAGAGACAGACAGATGGTTAGACAGACAGACAGACAGACAGACAGACAGACAGACAGACAGACAGACAGACAGACCTTCAGCTGTCTCGTTGATTTGTCGACTTTCTTCTAAAACCGCAGAGCTGATGTTCAGTTTGGCTCCACCCTCCACTGAGAGCGACTGCTCTGATTGGAGAGTCTGAAACACACAAACCGGACACAGGTGAGGAGGACGACAGGTAAAGAAAATGACAGGCGAGGAGGACGACAGGTGGGAAAGATGACAGGTGAGGACTCACCATGTTGAGAGACAGTGTGGCGGTGGCATGGGCGATTGAGGCGGCCTGCTGGGCGGAGTCAACTCGTTCTGTGATGTCACTGTCAAGCTGAACCAATCGGCTGCTGTTCTGAGACGCGTTACACACCGATGACAGGGAGCTGAGAGAGAAGAACACAGTTAACACACACAGACAGACTCTCTCTCACACACACTCACACACACACACACACACACACACACACACACACAGACTCACACACACACACCTGTACAGGGAGTGGGCGTGGCTCTGCAGCAGGTGGGCGTGGTTTTCTGCATGGTAAACATTCTCCAGAGCGTCCGTCGTCTTCAGTCCAATGACCAAAGCATCCACCTGTTTCCTCAGAAGGGGGCGCCACTGGTCCAGCTGCCCACTGAACACCTCCACCTGCTGCACACAGGTGAGATGATGTTAGTACACGTTAATGATCAATGGTTGTTGATTGGTTTGAAGGATGTCTCACTGTTGTGGTGTTCGTTAAGTCCTCCGTCAGGCTGACGGCGTCATCCAGCAGCACCTGACTGTCCTCCATGACTCCGCCCTCAAACAAACACTCAGTGCTCAGGTTATGACGGACCGTCTGCAGGACACAACAGATACAATAAAGGTGTGTTTACCTGACCAGGTGTCTGTTTATACCTAGCTCAGGTGTGCGTTTACCTGGTAGCGGTGCAGCAGAGTGTGTATGGCGTCCAGCAGAGTGTGTGTTTGTGTGTTTTGTCGTGCGGCGTCATTCAGGTGTGTGTATGCACGTTGCAGCGTTTCCATGTCAACGCTGAGAGAGGCAGACAGGGGGTGGAGCTTGTTGTCAACTGCCGCCCTGCTGGACAGGAAGTGGTTCTGCAGGAAGTCGACGAGAGACTCTGCCAGACTGCAGAGAGTTAACAACAGTTAACGAGTGTTCAGACAAATTAATTAATTATTCATAAAGCACACAAACACACCTCAGCTCCTGATTGGCTGCAACACTGGCGGCCGTCAGGTTGACGGCTCTGATGGTTTCCAACATGGAGGCCACTTCATGCACCAGACGCGTCTGATTGGCTGAACTGAGCTCGTCTTCTTTGGTCTGATTCAGACGCTCCGCCTCTCGCTGAAGCACTGGACCAATCAGATTACAGAGTTGTTTTATGTCATCTTACTTTGAAAATCACTTCCTGGTCATGATGTCACCTATGACGCGTTAATGATGTTAGCACGGGCTAACTTTACCCTGGATGTTGTCTTGAAGGCTGCTGATGTTCTCCAGCAGCAGTGCTCCCTGTGAGGTGGACATGCCCACTTTGTCCAGGTTGTTAGACAGACGTGCGACCTGGCCAATCAGGAGACAGGAAAAATATGAACTCTCACAATCCCCTGTGGCCTGCCTGTAGTGTTTATATAACAGAGTGAACCCTGGGTACCTGCTGCATCAGAGCGCTGAGGTCAGAGGTCACATGATTCAGCTCGTCTTCCACTCTGGACAGGTGCAGAGCGACCACGCCCACCTGTCAGAGTTCACACAGGTGAGTCACTCAAACAGGTGAAACAGGGCAGGGCAGCGTCATACATCATCAGGTCATGTGGTGCGTTTACCTGTATGGCACTGGTCTGGTTCTCCAGCAACACAAGCTGACGGTACGGTGCCACGGCAACAGCGCTCAGGTTGACAGACAGGAAGTGGGCATGTATTTTCTCCAGGTTGTCCAACAGAACGCCGCTGCACTCGTCATCACAAGCTGGAGACCAAAACACATGCATGACGTCTGATAACACGCAACAAACACACATGATGTCTGATGTTGTGCGTGTCATGGCTACTCACACACACACTGTCCTCCCTGCAGGATGTGCCTCTCGTCACAATGGTCACATGACCGACCTTTGACCCCGGCCTTACAATTACACTGTCCACTCAGCGGGTCACACAGCGGCCGCAGAGAGCCCCACCCACTGCAGCTGCACCGTGAACACACCCCGCCGGGCGTTGACGGGTTACCATAGTAACCAACAGAACACCTGCAGGATGACACACACACTGTGATGTTACTTCCTTTAACATGTGATCAAACTTGTGAGCTCAGGTCAGAATTTCAAAATAAAAGTCATATTACATCGTCACCCTGTGATGTCATGACCCTCACCTCTCACAGTATCTCCCCTCGTACCCCGTCTGACAGGCGGTGCAGCGGAAATCACCATGCGCTCCCTCGGACACACACGTGGGGCTGAAACTACGCACACACAGTTTACGTCAACAAGCTGGGAGAAGACAACAAGTAAAGCATCATCAAAGCGCAGCTCACCTGTTGTCCCGCAGGGGGCAGGCACACAGCGAGCAGTCACTAATGGAGCCATTGACATTCCCATAATACCCCGTGGCACAAAGCTCACAGCTCCGCCCACTGGTGTGATGCTGACAGCCCTGTACAAAAAAATAGAAACATCACTCTACCCACCTCTATTGTCTGTGTTAGCATGTGTTAGCATGCGTTAGCATATGTTAGCATGTTACCTGGCAGTCTCCAGTCTCTGCGTCGCAGCTCTCACTGTGGCCGCTGCAGCGACATCGAACACACGGACGAACAAACAATGACTTCTTACTCTGAGACGACAACTCAGACAGAGGCTTACGGAAGAAACCTGCTGCACACTCCTGCACACAGACAGAGAGAGAGAGACAGGTCAGAGAGAGAGAGACAGGTCAGATAGAGAGACAGGTCAGAGAGAGAGAGACGGATCAGGTAGAGAGAGACAGGTCAGATAGAGAGAGACAGGTACATGTGAACCACTGGATAGCGCTCTGAGGCTCATCTACTGTTAACTACTGTGGTTTCTGTGGTTGCCATGGTGACGCATGAATAAATTACCTGACAGGACAGTCCGGTGTATCCAGTTGGACAGATACAGGACTCAATCAGTCTGGCCACGCCCTCTCCAACCTCTGCCCTCTCATGTAACTCCGCCTCCACTGCCACCTCCACCGCCGTCTCCATGGTGATGTTAGAGATCCTGAACGAAACATATACAGTCAGGAAATGACATCATTAAAACTGCTGATGTCACTGCTGTTCAAACTGACTGTATGTGTGTGTGTGTGTGTGTGTGTGTGTGTGTGTGTGTATACAGTATGTGTGTGTGTGTGTGTGTGTGTATACAGTATATGTGTGTGTGTGTGTGTGTACCTGCTCTGCTGCAGTCTTGTCCCGTATGACGCCTTGATGATGACGTACTCGATGTTACTGAGGACGGACATGAAGTCAGCGCGACTCACCGACTTCTCCAACACTGAGTTAAAATACTTCCACGTGTGCTAAAACAACCAAAGACAGACAGTCAGAACAGGCAGACAGTCAGACAATCAGACAGACATGCAGGCAGACCAGTCAGACAGTCAGACAGACAGTCAGTCAGTCAGACAGTCAGACAGTCAGCCAGACAGTCAGTCAGACAGTCAGCCAGACAGTCAGTCAGACAGTCAGACAGACAGTCAGTCAGACAGTCAGACAGACAGACAGACAGCCAGTCAGACAGATTCATTTTGAGCTAATTGTATGCTATATTGTGGCAGGTTTCCCATAATTCCTAGTGGCATACCTCTGTCATCCTGATGTCATGCTGTGTCCTAATGCTGTTGCTAGGGGCAACCATGTCAGTGTATATGACCAGCTTCCTAAGAGTCCCGCCCCTCATCAGGATCTGAGGCTCCTGATTGGACAACCCAGAGCCGTCCTCAGCATAAAAGGTGATGATGTAAGACAGCAGGCCACCGTATGACAGCAGCTACACAGTAAATACACAGTAAGTACACAATATCTACACAATATGTACACAAAGTACACAGTAAATACACAGTAAGTACATAGTAAGTACACAGTAAATACACAGTAAGTACACAGTAAGTACACAGTAGCTGAAGGGTCACTCCTGTAAGTCAACATGAAGGGATGGAGTCAACAGTACCTGCAGGCCTTCAAAGTGGGGGGGCAATCTCCAGTAGAGTGGGCCGGTCAGCCTGCTGCTGTTGAACTGTCGGGTGTCGAGCAGCATGTCACCGCCCTGCTGGTAAACTCCAGATACTTCACCCTGCAGGTTAGACTGACTGACCAATGACAGCAGAGCAGGAGTGTGAGCCAAACTGATCTACAAAGAGAGAGATCAGGATGAGACCATCAGAACATCAGAACATCCGAACCTCAGACCATCAGAACATCAAACCATCAGACCATCAGAACATCAGAACCTCAGACCATCAGAACATTAGAACATCAGAACCTCAGACCATCAGAACATCAGACTATCAAAACATCAGAACCTCAGACCATCAGAACATCAGACCATCAGACCATCAGACCATCAGAACCTCAGACCATCAGACCATCAGAACCTCAGACCATCAGAACATCAGACTATCAAAACATCAGAACCTCAGACCATCAGAACATCAGAACATCAGACCATCAGACCATCAGAACCTCAGACCATCAGAACATCAGACCATCAGAACCTCAGACCATCAGACCATCAGAACCTCAGACCATCAGAACATCAGAACCTCAGACCATCAGACCATCAGAACCTCAGAACATCAAGATCATGATAGGAAAGACATAAACAAGTGAAGACTTTGTCAGAGGAAGGGTTAGGACCAAGAAGACCACCGAGGACACCTGAAGCGGTCTGTGACATCACAGGAAGCTCCATGTGGAGGTATGATGTGTACTTGTACTCACAGGTACTCTGTAGAGTCCTGCCTGTTATATCTATGTATGCAGTACGATGTGTACTTGTACTCACAGGTACTCTGTAGAGTCCTGCCTGTTATATCTATGTATGCAGTACGATGTGTACTTGTACTCACAGGTACTCTGTAGAGGCCTCCCTGCTCCTCACAGTCTCGGCTGAGTCCTGAACAGAAACACTGCGAGCAGCCATCGGGATGATCAGCTGACAGAGCGAACCAACCAGAGACGCACTCCTCACAACGCCGACCGGACACGCCCACCTGGAAATACATTTAAATATATATATATATACATTTAAATATATATATATATATATATATATATATATATATATATATATATATATATATATATATATATATATATATATATATATATATACACACATATACACACACACACACACTGTATATATACACACACAGGTATGTTACCTTGCACACACACTCTCCAGTGTGTAGACAGTCACACACTCCCAGCGTTGTGTTACAGAACATTTCATCTGTTCCCGCCACGTCGCAGCCACACGCTGAGCATTCTGGGTAACCATAGTAACCGGGCGCACACTGGTCACATGACCTCCCAGAGAAGCCCTCTCTGCAGCGACAGTGCCCATTGGTCAGATCACACTGAGGGGCATAGCTTCCTGCTGCACTGCAGCTGCATGGCTGAAGAGACACCACAAAGTTAGGCTGCACACCTGTGTGTACCTGTGGTTACCTGGGTGTCCCTGAGTGTACCTGAGTGTACCTGTGTGTACCTGTGGTTACCTGAGTGTACCTGTGTGTGCCTGTGATTACCTGTGGTTACCTGAGTGTGCCTGAGTGTGCCTGTGGTTACCTGAGTGTACCTGTGTGTACCTGAGTGTACCTGAATGTACCTGTGTGTACTCTTGTGTATTTGTGTGTATGTCCTTGCGTACCTTGCAGCCAGTCACGGGGTCATGACCCCAGTAACCTGTCTCACACCTGTGGCAGGTGTCTCCCTCTGTGTGGGCGGGGCAGATGCACTCTCCACTCTCAGGGTCACAGTTTCCTTTTGTGTGATCACAGGTGCATGCTGGGAAGACAGACAGATTACAACCAATCAGAGTCAAGACGGACAACCAATCAGTGACACGTTACCTTCGCTATTTCATTACCTGTGCAGCCGCTGGCATGGAAACCATAGTAACCATGGCTACAGTGGTCACACTTATGTCCAGCCACGCCCTCTGCACACTGGCACCGCCCCTTGGCATCACATGACTCAGAGAGCGATCCTGATTGGCTGCAACCACAAGCCTGACAGCCACGCCCACTCTGCAGCCCGAAAAACCCAGACTGAAAAAAAACAAAAAAATAAAATAAAACAAAATGAAATGACTAAAAAGTCAAATTACGATTGAATCATCAGAAACATAGACAATTCAGACTTATGTGTGTGTGTGTGTCTCACCTGGCAACGGTCACAGGTGCGTCCCATCACGTTCTGTCTGCACAAACAGTCACCTGTTGTGACATCACACACACTAGAGAGGGAGCCGCTGACATCACAGCCGCACTCTGAGTGAGAGAGAGAGAGAGAGAGAGAGAGAGAGAGAGAGAGAGAGAGAGACCGACCCACTGTCAGTCAGAGTGTGAAGCCCCGCCCCTGACAGATGGCGTTAAAACTACAAGTCCCAAACTCAAAGAAAGAAACCAACAGCAAGTGTCATAAATATATATTACATATAATATATATCATCCATCCATCCATTATCTGTAACTGCTGTTTGGACTGTGGGAAGAACCCGGAGAGACACATAGAGAACATGCAAACCCCACACAGACAGAACCAAACAAGGTTCTGTGAGGCGACAGTGCTAACCACTGCACCACCGTGCCACCCATAAAAACATATATAAAATATATATAAGATATAAAATCAGTGATGTTGTTAACATCCTGAATATTGAACCGTTTTCTTCATTTTGAATTAACCTTCCATAACCATTAAGATCTTTGATAGATAGATACATATTGATCTAACAATGGAGCTAACAGAGCTAACATGTAACATCTGAACACCATATGATGACATCACAGAGGCTACAATGATTGATCAGAAAATGATGAAGACACACACACACACACACACACACACACACACACACACACACAGTCATGTGACAGCACAGAACAAGGTCAGAGGTCGAATCTAATCTGGATTTTAAAGGATCAACATTCCTGTGTGTGTATTAGTGTGTGTAAGTGTGTGTGTATGTGTGTGTTTGCGTGTGTGTGTGTGTGTCTCACCCTGACAGTCCTTGGCATGCACGGCGTCTCCATAGTGACCAGGCTGACAGACCTCACAGTGTCTCCCAGCAGTGTTGCCGAGGCAGCGCAGACACTCCCCTGTCACAGTATCACAGTGGCCCGCCTCTCTGACGTCCACGTTACCGTTACACTCACAGCGGACACAGGCCCCGCCCACTACCTGTGGGTTACCATAGAAACCACTGGCACACCTGGAGACACAGACAGACAGCTGTCACGCCAAGCTCACTGATTCTAATTGGTGAATCAGACAGTCAATCATCCTCACCTCTCACAGTTACTTCCTGTGTATCCCTCCTGACACCTGTCACATGACACCTGGCCGGAAGCCTCGAGCACACAGGTGGGACTGAAACTGAAACATACACACATATATTTATACACACACACACACACACACACACACACACACACACACACACACACACACATATTTTTATTTACACACAGACACACACTACTGTTACCTGTTGGACGGCTCCGTCAGAGGACACGGGCAAGTCCTACAGTCCTCTGCTGTTCCCTCTGTGGCATCACCATAGAAACCAGGAAGACACTGATCACAGTGAGGACCAGTAGTATTATGGGTACAACCCTGAGACACACACAGACAGATGTTTATTCAGTGGTAGCCATGGTAACAGCTTACTTGTCATCGTCCCTGTCGTTGTCCCTGTACCCCTTTTTGAGATTGTTGAAACTCACCAAACAAACTCCACTGATGTCGCACTCCGTGGCATGGTCATTACATTCACACTGCATACAGTTTCCTCCAAACAAAACTCCGCCCACCCTGTAGAAGCCTGGGAGACACGCCTAAAACACGCAAACACACACAAATACACACAGGTTAAACACAGGTTGATGCTATTCTCAAAACAGTACTACAGTACCACAGTAATACCAGTACTACCAGTACAACCAGTACTACAGTAACTTGATAAAGTTCAATGAAGTGAACTGCTGACCTCACAGGAAGTTCCACTGTAACCCCACGGACATTCACATGTCTCCACGGCAACTGCCTGAACGCCAGAAACTGAGCTTGAGTCAGCAAAGTCCAGAGAAACTGACCTGAGGCTGAAAGACAGACAGGTACAGGCAGACAGGTCAAGCTCAGTCGAGGTGAGCTCGCTGGTCCTGAAACGGTTTCATGTCATCAGGAATCTTTGAACTGGACTTTAGACTGAGCTCAGGTGAACAGGTGAGTCAATTCAGCTGTTTGGATCCACGCACACACACCACACACCACACATTACTACTGACTGCACTGGACCCTCACTGGTGAACCAGGCCCTGAGGTACCTGAACTCCTTCACTCGAGGCAGTGACTCACTACGACCTAAAGGGACAGGTTCCTAAAGAATGTCATTCGATGTAATCTGATTACTTTGTCCTCACCGAATTGGCCCGTCGGCAGAGGCGTTCAGGTGAACTCGGACCCTCAGTGATGTCACATCAGCGAGGACTGACATCAGGTCATCGCGGGTAACGTGAAGGCCCGTCTGAACATCCAGGAATCGCTGCCAGGCCATCGCCACGGCAACCGAGCGCTCAGCCAACGGAGAGAGGAAGAGGAGGAGAGGAGGTGAGAGACCAAGAGCCCGGCCGTTTCCCTGGAGACGAGAGGGAGAGTCAGCGGAGTCTGGGTGTTGTAGTCCTTAAGACTGATTGTAGTTTTTAAAACTTGAAACAGAACTCACTACAAACAAATTATGAATTATAATGTTAATTTATTATAATTAATTCACATTAATTAACATTTTCACCTCAATGATGATGTCCGAGTGGGCAGGGAGAGAATGGTCCTCATTGTCCAATGGGATGTCGTAAACCACAGAGTAGTTCAGGAAACCTCCGTAAGACGACAGCTAGAGACAGACAGACAGACAGTCAGACAGACAGACAGACAGACAGACAGACAGACAGACAGGAAGACAGACAGGCAGACAGTCAGGCAGACAGACAGACAGACAGACAAACAGTCAGACAGACAGAGAGACAGACAATCAGACAGACAGGAAGACAGTCAGACAGACAGACAGACTGACAGGTACAAGATGACCATATATGGAATTGGTAGCCTACCTTGTTTCCAAGGAAACTGTCGGGCGCTGCCCATGTTAGGACTTGTTGGTGGGTGTGGCCAGAGGAGGTGTTGCCAGGGGTGGGCAGGTCGTTGTCACTGACAACAGAGGGGGCGTGGATGGGCTGAGAGGGGTGGAGCCAAGCGTCCGCATGAAGTACCTGAAAACACATCTTAACAAGTTAATATACAGAAATAAAATTGGACAGGTGCATGTTACCTGAGGACAGGTGTGTGTTTCTGTGTGTTACCTGAACTGTGGACCAGGCGGAGCTCTCGCAGACGTCAGACACACCAAAGCAGAAACAGTCAGTGCAACCGAGCGCATTATTCTCCTGTAGGTTGTAGAAACCTGGTTTACACAGATCACAGTGAGCTCCCATCACGTTCACCTGAGGAGAAGAGAACAGGTGAGACGTCAGAGAATGGGTGAGACATCAGAGAACAGGTGAGACGTCAGAGAACGGGTGAGACATCAGAGAACAGGTGAGACGTCAGAGAACAGGTGAGAGTCAGAGAACAGGTGAGACATCAGAGAACAGGTGAGATGTCAGAGAACAGGTGAGACATCAGAGAACAGGTGAGATGTCAGAGAACAGGTGAGACGTCAGAGAACAGGTTAGAGTCAGAGAATAGGTGAAAGTCAGAGAACAGGTGAGAGTCAGAGAACAGGTGAGAGGTCAAGGAACAGGTGAGAGTCAGAGAACAGGTGAGATTTCAGAGAACAGGTGAGAGTCAGAGAACAGGTGAGAGTCAGAGAACAGGTTAAAGTCAGAGAACTGGTGAGACGTCAGAGAACAGGTGAGACGTCAGAGAACAGGTTAGAGTCAGAGAACAGGTGAGACGTCAGAGAACAGGTGAGATTTCAGAGAACAGGTGAGAGTCAGAGAACAGGTTAGAGTCAGAGAACAGGTGAGAGTCAGTGAACAGGTTAGAGTCAGAGAACAGGTGAGACGTCAGAGAACAGGTGAGATTTCAGAGAACAGGTGAGAGTCAGAGAACAGGTTAGAGTCAGAGAACAGGTGAGACGTCAGAGAACAGGTGAGACGTCAGAGAACAGGTTAGACATCAGAGAACAGGTAAGAGTCAGAGAACAGGTAAGAGTCAGAGAACAGGTGAGACGTCAGAGAACAGGTGAGACGTCAGAGAACAGGTAAGAGTCAGAGAACAGGTGAGACGTCAGAGAACAGGTAAGAGTCAGAGAACAGGTGAGACGTCAGAGAACAGGTGAGACGTCAGAGAACAGGTTAGACATCAGAGAACAGGTAAGAGTCAGAGAACAGGTGAGACGTCAGAGAACAGGTGAGACGTCAGAGAACAGGTAAGAGTCAGAGAACAGGTGAGACGTCAGAGAACAGGTAAGAGTCAGAGAACAGGTGAGACGTCAGAGAACAGGTAAGAGTCAGAGAACAGGTTAGACATCAGAGAACAGGTAAGAGTCAGAGAACAGGTGAGACGTCAGAGAACAGGTGAGACGTCAGAGAACAGGTAAGAGTCAGAGAACAGGTGAGACGTCAGAGAACAGGTAAGAGTCAGAGAACAGGTGAGACGTCAGAGAACAGGTGAGACATCAGAGAGAGGATTTCAGAAAAACTGTGCATACACACTGCTGATTCTGTGATTCTGGTCAGGTGACTCTGGTCCAGTACAGTATGATGTCACTGTGTTTACCTTGCAGATGCAGGGGCTGCAGGGGTCTGTGTTGATGCTGCCGGACAGGTAACACTCACATCGAACACAGTGAGGAAAATCTCTGTATCCAAACGCACAGCGGTCACACTGTTGACCTGTAAAACCCTGTTTACACACACACTGACCTGCAGACACACCTGCACACAGGAAACACACAGGTAACACAGGAAACATGCAGGAGCAGTGACATCATGAAAATTAATGCCACAAATTATATTGTGCATATTAATGACACCATGAATATTAATCACCTGTCTGTGAGTCATCTGTGCTGCAGACTGCGGACTCTGATCCTCTCAGGTCACAGTTACATTCAACACATGGAGAGTCTGAATATGGAGACACCTACAGACACAGACAAAGTACTTTTACTCTATTACTTCTACAATACCCAGACTCAGCAGGTCTGTAGTATTCTGCGCAGTACGTGTCAGTACCTCAGCAGGTCTGTAGTATTCTGTGCAGTACGTGTCAGTACCTCCGCAGGTCAGTAGTATTCTGTGCAGTACCCGTCAGTACCTCAGCAGGTCTGTAGTATTCTGTGCAGTACGTGTCAGTACCTCCGCAGGTCTGTAGTATTCTGTGCAGTACGTGTCAGTACCTCCGCAGGTCAGTAGTATTCTGTGCAGTACGTGTCAGTACCTCCGCAGGTCTGTAGTATTCTGTGCAGTACGTGTCAGTACCTCAGCAGGTCTGTAGTATTCTGTGCAGTACGTGTCAGTACCTCCGCAGGTCTGTAGTATTCTGTGCAGTACGTGTCAGTACCTCCGCAGGTCTGTAGTATTCTGTGCAGTACGTGTCAGTACCTCAGCAGGTCTGTAGTATTCTGTGCTGTACGTGTCAGTACCTCAGCAGGTCTGTAGTATTCTGTGCAGTACATGTCAGTACCTCCGCAGGTCTGTAGTATTCTGTGCAGTACGTGTCAGTACCTCAGCAGGTCTGTAGTATTCTGTGCAGTACATGTCAGTACCTCCGCAGGTCTGTAGTATTCTGTGCAGTACATGTCAGTACCTCAGCAGGTCTGTAGCATTCTGTGCAGTACGTGTCAGTACCTCAGCAGGTCTGTAGTATTCTGTGCAGTACGTGTCAGTACCTCCGCAGGTCAGTAGTATTCTGTGCAGTACATGTCAGTACCTCCACAGGTCTGTAGTATTCTGTGCAGTACGTGTCAGTACCTCAGCAGGTCTGTAGTATCCAGGTCTGCAGGTCTCACAGTTGATGCCAGCGGTGTTCTGTTGACAGTCGATACAGACTCCGCCCCCTTGACGAACGCCGCGAGTGTTCAAACTCAAAAAGAGTTCAGAGACGGTTTGATTGTAGAAACAGTCGACGGCTTTGTTGTGACAGTTACACTCTGAGAGACAGACAGGTGAGAGGCAGACAGGTGAGAGTCAGATAGGTGAGAGTCAGACAAGTGAGAGGCAGACAGGTGAGAGGCAGACAGGTGAGAGGCAGACAGGTGAGGGGCAGACAGGTCAGAGTCCACCCTGATTCTTACTTTCACAGGTGTTGCCCTCAGAGATGGTTCCTGGTTGCCATAGCTGCTGGTGGTAACTGGGGCAACACTCGTTACAGCTCTCTCCACAGGTGTTGTGTTCACACACACATTGCAGCTTCTGTTCTCACACACACACACACACACACACACACACACACACACACACAGGTTAATGGAAACATTTTGTACAGGTGTACAGGTGTAAAGGTGTACAAGTGTAAAGGTGTAAGATGTACAGGTGTAAAGGTGAACAGGTGTACAGGTGTACAGGTGTAAAGGTGTACAGGTGTACAGGTGTAAGATGTACAGGTGTACAGGTGTACAGGTGTAAGATGTACAGGTGTAAAGGTATACAGCTGTACAAGTGTATGTTGTTACCTTGGTAACAGGGTCCAGTGGGCAGCTCTGGGCGTGGCCGTAGCAGATGCACATCCCGCCCACAGAGATGTCTTTGATGGAGTAATAATACTGTGAAACATTCAGAGGGTTACACCTGATCATGTGGCCACACAAACAACATCACCTGTCTTTCTGACAGACTGTCTCACCCTCCGGGTCACAATGGGGTCAATGTCTCGCGGGTCACGGGCACTCAGCGTCATCAGGTCGGCGTTCAGCGTCCTGATTCGCTGCAGCCTCAGTCTGATGTAACGAGCCGACGTGAAGTTCAAGAGGTCGGAGGTCAAATCATCGGCTCCAGGGCGGCCATTAATGAGAGATGTGTGGATCTGAGAGAGAGAGAGAGAGAAGAGAGACAGAGAGAGAGAGAGAGAGAGAGAGAGAGAGAGAGAGAGAGAGAGAGAGAGAGAGAGAGAGAGAGAGAGACACACACACAGAGAGAGACAGACAGACAGAGAGAGACAGGTGGAGAGAGAGAGACAGACAGACAGACAGAGAGAGAGAGAGAGAGAGAGAGAGAGAGAGAGAGAGAGAGACACAGAGAGAGACAGAGAGAGAGAGAGACAGAGAGAGACAGAGAGACAGAGAGAGAGAGAGAGAGACAGAGAGAGAGAGACATGTGGAGAATGAGACAGGTCAGATAGAGCTACAGACAGACAGACAGCCTACAGGTGGTTGGAGGTGGAGTCATGAGAGGATCTGATGGTGACGGCTGATTGGTTTGTTGGACCTGGTGGATGTTTTCCAGACAGTCATGGAGGACGGGAGAGTCTGTGAGCACCTTCACCTGAATGCCATACGTCACTTTTTGCACCTGCTTGGCTGCCACCGCCCGACCTCCACCATGAAGACAGCCAGGCGTGTTGGCTCTGGGATGGGTGATCAGGCCAGGCGTGGACGGCATCAGGCTGGGTGTGGACAGCATCATCAGCGAACGAGATGGGGTCATCACAGATCAGCTGACTTCTTCAGGTCTCTCTGTATTCAATGATCGAGTCCCAACGGACGAACCATCCGACCACAACACAGACAGACACACAGACAGACAGCCTGTCTCACCTCTCCATGTTCCAGAGGGTTCAGTCTGGAGTAGTACGACGTACAGATGACCTCCGTGTCTCTCTTGTAGGTCGGCGGTCCGAGTCGCGGTGTCACGTTGTAACGAGACAAACACTCGCTGTCACTGATGGCATAAAACTGCCAGGGGTCAAAGGTCACGCCGTCCAGAGAGCGCTCCAAGATCCAGTTACCTGACAGACAGACAGACAGGTCAGACAGACAGGTTAGACAGACAGACAAACAGACAGGCAGACAGGCAGACAGACAGACAGACAGGTCAGACAGACAGGTTAGACAGACAGACAAACAGACAGGCAGACAGGCAGACAGACAGACAGACAGGTCAGACAGACAGGTTAGACAGACAGACAGACAGGCAGACAGACAGACAGGTTAGACAGACAGACAGGCAGACAGGCAGACAGACAGACAGGTTAGACAGACAGGTTAGACAGACAGACAAACAGACAGGCAGACAGGCAGACAGACAGACAGGTCAGACAGACAGACAGGTCAGACAGACAGACAGACATCGAGTCTAATTTAAAACTGCTGGCTAAAGATAAATGTAGATACAGTAAGCTTGTTATCCACGTCGGCGGTAATGACACCCGGTTACGGCAATCGGAGGTCACTAAAATTAATGTGTCAATGGTGTGTGAATACACCAAAATGATGTCGGACTCAAACAGAAGAGGAGTTCATCATAAAAACTTAATAAAAATTAAATCAACATCTCCAACAGTCCAAAAATAAGATAATTAAATGTGGACTCCTGAATATCAGGTCTTTGTCCTCTAAAGCTGTTTTAGTCAATGAATTAATATCTGATTATGATATTGATTTATTTTGTCTTACTGAAACCTGGCTGCAGGAGGATGAATACGTTAGTTTAAATGAATCCACTCCTCCCAGTCATTGTAATACTCATATTCCTCGAAGTACCAGTCAAGGTGGTGGAGTTGGAGCCATATTTGACTCAAGTCTATTAATAAATCCTAAACCTAAACTAAATTATAATTCATTTGAAAGTCTTGTTCTTAGCCTTTCTCACCCAACCTGGAAAACATTACAGCCAATTCTATTTGTTACAGTATATCGTGCTCCTGGTCTTTACTCTGAATTTTTATCTGAATTTGCAGAATTTGCATCAGGCTTGATCCTTAAAACACATAAAGTAATTATTGTAGGTGATTTTAATATTCACGTGGACAACCACAATGATAGTCTTAGCACTGCGTTTATCTCTTTATTAGACTCAATCGGCTTCTGTCAGAATGTAAATGACTTATTGTCTGAACCACACTCTTGATCTTGTTCTCTCATATGGCATCGAAATTGATCATCTAATAGTCTTTCCACAGAATCCTCTTCTGTCTGACCATTTTTTAATAACCTTTGAATTCATATTACTGGACTATAAGCCTTTTGGCAGAAACTCCTACAGCAGATGTTTATCTGATAGTGCTGTAGCCAAATTTAAGGAAGTGATTCCTTCAGTATTGAATTCAATGACTTGTCTCAATGTAGCAGAGGACCTGTCGGCTTCCTTTAGCCCCTCACAAATAGATCATCTTGTTGATAGTACTACAGGCTCATTACGAACAACTCTTGACTCTATTGCACCTCTGAAAAAGAAGATAATTAAACAAAGGAGGTTAGCACCATGGTATAGCCAGCAGACTCGTAACTTAAAGCAAGAGGCACGTAATTCTGAACACAAATGGCGTGCCACTAAACTGGAAGAATCTCGTTTAGTCTGGCAAGATAATTTTAAAACATACAGGAAGGCTCTCCGTAATGCCAGAACAGCCTATTACTCTTCATTAACAGAGGAAAATAAGAACAACCCCAGGTTTCTCTTCAGCACTGTAGCCAGGCTAACAGAGAGCCACAGCTCTACTGAGCCATCCATTCCTTTAGGTCTAAGTAGTAATGACTTCATGAGCTTCTTTAATTATAAAATTATAACTATTAGAGACAAAATTCATCACCTCTTGCCCTCAACAGGCACTGATCTGCATTCTTACACAGCAAGTTTGGAAACAGCTGTAAAACCTGATATATATTTAGACTGTTTTTCTCCCATCAACCTTCATCAAATAACTTCAATAATTTCTTAATCGAAGCCGTCAACCTGTCTCTTAGATCCCATCCCAACCAGGCTGCTCAAGGATGTTTTACCTCTAGTTAGCCCTTCTTTATTGGATAAGATTAATCTGTCTTTATTATCAGGATATGTACCACAGTCCTTTAAAGTGGCTGTAATTAAACCTCTTCTTAAAAAGCCCACTCTAGATCCAGAGGTTTTAGCCAATTACAGACCGATATCAAACATTCCCTTTCTCTCTAAGATACTTGAGAAAGCTGTAGCCAATCAGCTGTGTGACTTTCTCCATAAGAACAGTTTATTTGAGGATTCAGTCAGGATTTAGAGTGCATCATAGCACAGAGACCGCACTAGTCAAAGTTACAAATGACCTCCTGATGGCATCAGACAAAGGACTCATCTTTGTACTTGTCCTGTTAGATCTTAGTGCCGCATTTGACACCATTGACCATTGTTATGGAATTTTCTATCCTTAGGTTACACGAGGTCATGCGTGGGCCTTGAGATCCTCGGCAGTATTACTTGTTTGGCTTTGGTTGAGAACAGTAAGTGCCAGTCTATCTCAACACTGTGGTGGCCAGGGTCGAAGAGACCGTTGCTGCCTTCCTAGACATAATAGATAGCTTGCCGCTGACATCTGCGTAAACAGACATCTGTGTCTCCAGACTAGAATATGCTGACAATAACACCTGCATGGGTAAAAACATTCTCTTTGGCTAATTCTGGGTGTATAGTATTTGTGGTGTTATCTTGAGGTTTAAAGTCTATCCACCAGGATGAGTTGGGCAGAATGTGAGACCGACTTAGGCACTTCTGATGCAAGACAGTGTCTCTAATTCTCCTTGGCCAAGTGTCAATAAATATTACAGCATAAGACATCAGAGACTCCTGAACACTTTCTTCCCTCCTGACCTCACCATTGACCTTTGACTTCAGCAATTTCTCCACAACAACCATCAAATTCTTTTACAGAGACTGGAACATCAAATTGGCATCAAAGGAACCGCCCTAAGCTGGTTTAAGTCGTATTTTTTAGGTCGATCTCAGTTTGTTCACGTTAATGATGAATCCTCCATGCACACCACAGTTTGTCACGGAGTCCCACAAGGTTCTGTACTAGGACCACTTCTATTCAGTTTATATATGCTTCCTTTAGGGAACATTATTAGGAATCACTCCATTCATTTTCATTGTTATGCCGATGACACCCAATTATATTTATCGATCAAGCCTGATGAAACCAATCAGTTAACTAAATTCCAAGCATGCCTTAAGGATATAAAAAGTTGGATGACCTACAATTTTCTGATATTAAATTCAGACAAAACTGAAGTTCTTGTAATTGGACCCAAACACCTCAGAAACTCTCTTTCTAGAGACTTAGTTACTTTAGATGGGATCACACTGTAAAGAATCTTGGAGTTGTTTTTGATCAGGATTTGTCCTTTAATGTCCACGTAAAACAAATTTCGAGGACTGCATTCTTCCACTTACGTAACATCGCCAAAATCAGACACATCGTGTCTCAGGCGGATGCAGAAAAACTAGTCCACGCATTTGTTACTGAGGCAAAATGTATGAATTTGGGCTATACAAATAAAATTTGATTTGATTTGAGACAGACAGACAGGTAGGTCTCACCTGGACGAGGAGAATTGGCTGCTTTGATGATGATGTAGGCAACCTGAAAAATCTGAAGAGACAGAAGTACTCAGACATGTGTACCTGTACTGTGGTCACCTGGTTACTCAGATGCGCTGAGGTTCAAACCAAACAGCCTCCACTGATTCAGACAAAATGTGTCATGAGCCTGAACAGGTGTGTTACCTGAACACCTGGAGAGGTGTGTGTGTGTGTGTGTGTGTGTGTGTTACCTGTTTGAGGTCCAGTGTGATGGTAATCCAATGAAACTGTCGTCCGTTCTTGATACTCGGACTTTGCCACCACTGATTCGTCCCATCGATGGCATTTGTGATCGGATGACGTTCTGAATAACACACAGCTACTGTTAGTACTGCGAGTACTACTCCTACTACTACTTACTGCTGTGAAGTACTGCAAGTACTGTCCTGTCATGCAGTACTCTGTACACTGATAAATGATACCACAGACAGGAAGTCAGACATTGTAATGAGGTCAAAGGTGACTGTGGTTCTGGTTCTGTACCTTTGGACAGGACGGAGTTGGCGTCACATTTCGGGCAGTGTGGGTTCTTGATCCGTCGTCCTGGAACATGTTCGACCAGTTTACAGTAAACTTCAGGTTCAGGGTCTCCACAGGTTGCATTACTGCTGATCATCGCATTACTCGCCAAATTCAAGATGGCCGGGAACAGACCTGAAACACACCGTTAACTGTTAGCATCCTGAAACACACAGCTAACACAACACTAACTAACCAGAGACCGTGAATACATGAATGAACTGTGTGTTCTTTGTTCTCTAACCAGACAGTCAGCTGTGCCTCAGACAGTTCAGATGTTTCTGCAGGTAAACGCTCAGATGAATCAGCGTCTAAAACCTCATGCTGACAGTCCACTTCCTGAGGCTGTGTCATGTGACACTGTGTGATCATGTGATAACAAGATGTTCACTACTGAAAACACATTAAACTGTACACCTGCTTCAAAAAGAGTTTCTTTAATCTTTAGACTAAACTCAACATTAAACCTGCTTCAAACTGAATTTATCTTTATTCTTTAAACTAAACTCAACATTAAACCTGCTTCAAACTGAGTTTATCTTTATTCTTTGGACCAAACTCAACATTAAACCTGCTTGAAACTGAATTTATCTTTAATCTTTAGACCAAACTCAACATTAAACCTGCTTCAAAAAGAGTTTCTTTAATTTTTGGATTAAACTCAACTAAAACCTGCTTCAAACTGAGTTTATCTTTAATCTTTAGACTAAACTCAACATTAAACCTGCTTCAAACTGAGTTTCTTTATTCTTTAGACCAAACTCAACATTAAACCTGCTTCAAACTGAGTTTCTTTATTCTTTAGACCAAACTTAACATTAAACCTGCTTCAAACTGAATTTATCTTTAATCTTTAGACTAAATTCAACCTTAAACCTGCTTCAAAAAGAGTTTATCTTTAATCTTTAGACTAAACTCAACATTAAACCTGCTTCAAACTGAGTTTATCTTTATTCTTTAGACTAAACTCAACATTAAACCTGCTTCAAACTGAGTTTATCTTTATTCTTTAGACTAAACTCAACATTAAACCTGCTTCAAAAAGAGTTTCTTTAATCTTTAGAACAAACTCAAAATCAGACCTGCTTTAAAAAGAGTTTCTTTAATCTTTAGACCAAACGCAACATTAGACCTGCTTAAAACTGAGTTTATCTTTATTCTTTAGACTAAACTCAACATTAAACCTGCTTCAAACTAAAATTTGAATTTAAATAAATGCTCTCTCTCTCTCTCTCTCACACTCACACACACACACACACACACAGATGTTAATTACCGTTGTGTGTGATCAGCTGTCGAGGTGTGATTACATCAACTGGGTGCTTGCTATCTGTCTGTCTGTCTGTCTGTCTGTCTGTCTGTCTAACTTAGTGTTTGTATGTGGTGGAATGTGTTAATCAGTGTATTCATGTTCAGATTGACCTCTGACCCCTCCCCCCACCAACACATGCAGATGTGTGTGTGTGTGTGTGTGTGTGGGGGGGGGGCAGGAAGAGGGCGGAGTGTGATTGTTAACAGTAATTATCACACACACACACACTTAACGTAACTAGCGTTTAGAAACTGCTTTAATGTTTCGCTCAAGACTGATCGTACTGCAGTAACCAGATTGTACTGTAGTAAAGTAGATTGTACTGCAGTAAAACAGATTGTACTGCAGTAAAGTAGGTTGTACTGCAGTAACCACAGATTGTACTGCAGTAAAGTAGATTGTACTGCAGTAAACACAGATTGTACTGCAGTAAAGTAGATTGTACTGCAGTACACACAGTTTGTACTGCAGTAAAACAGATTGTACTGCAGTAAAGTAGATTGTACTGCAGTACACACAGATTGTACTGCAGTAAACAGATATCAGAAAGTCTAAATTTATTTTAATTGAATAGGTTTGTGTTTTCAGAGCTCTCGTCATCATACAAACGTCGTACAAACGTTTGTACAAACAGTGAAAGTCATCCATGTTCCTCAGACTGAAGTTAAAAACTCTTTTCTGTCTGAACATTTAAAACATGAAGTTTGTCTTTACATATCAATTCATGAAAATCAAACAATCATCAGTCATCGTGTTCTTTGATTCAGTCTGAGGAGATCTGGATCTTTAGGTCTGACAAGAACTCAACAGAACTCAGCAGAACTCAAGTAGAAGTTTGTAGAATGTTTCTCACCTCTCTGCTGAGCTGCAGCTCCTTCCATCAGCATCAACAACAGCAGAAACTTCATCTCTGAATAGGACCTAAACTGGGACTAACTGGACCTAAACTGGGACTACCTGGAGGTAAAGTGGGCTCAGAGCAGTGGTCTGTGTTGCACAGAGGAATGTGTTGCAGCCTCTCGTTGGCATGCCACAGTGACTCTCTCTCATTCATTCAGCTCAATAAGAGGGGGGTGGGGGTGGAGGTGGGGGTGGGGATGGACTGTACCATCTGATCTGGTGATGGGGGAGTCTCTCCTCTTTAAAGGCTCATTCTGCTGTGCTGATTGTTAAACTTTGCTTTCTGGTGAACACAGACAGATAATCCATCAACATTAAAACACGTGAAGAACAAAGATGTCCTTTCAGTTCTGATCCAGAATCAGACAAACAAATCAGAACCAAAAGAACCAAACTGCTGCCTGGATCCACCGTTTATCACCAAAGGTCGAACATCAGTGATTGAATCAGCAACACACTGATGATGATGAAGTCATGTGACAGTGAAAGTCTGCTCCTTTAACTGTCTGTCTGCTCCTTTAACTGTCTGTCTGTCCTTTAACTGTCTGCCTGCTCCTTTAACCGTCTGTCTGCTCCTTTAACTGTCTGTCTGTCCTTTAAATGTCTGCCTGCTCCTTTAACCGTCTGTCTGCTCCTTTAACTGTCTGTCTGTCCTTTAACTGTCTGTCTGTCCTTTAACTGTCTGCCTGCTCCTTTAACCGCCTGTCTGCTCCTTTAACTGTCTGTCTGCTCCCATTCAACTCAAACCATTGTTTCTGTGTGTGTGTGTGTGTGTGTGTGTGTATTTCTGTGTGCGTGTGTGTATGTGTGTGTGTGTGTGTGTGTGTGTGTGTGTGTGTATGTATTTCTGTGTGTGTCTGTGTTCTGTTATTCAGTTTCACTGTTGATTTTATTTCGAAATACAAAACTAAAAAATACGTTAGAGATACTTTAGAGTTACAGAGTTACAATAGTTACGTAAAATGTGTGCTGAAAATGTAATTGTAAAGTATAAGTGTAACGTGTAAGCATAAAGGGTGAAGTGTAAGTGTGAGTGTAAAGTGTAAGTTAAGTTTAAGTATACATTGCAAGCATAAAGTGTATGTGTAAAGTTTAGGTGTAAGTGTAAAGTGTAAGTATAAAGGGTGACGTGTAAGTGTGAGTGTAAGTTAAGTTTAAGTGTAAATTGTAAGTGTAAAGTGTATGCATAAAGTGTAAGCGTAAAGTGTGAGTGTGAAGTGTAAGTATAAAGGGTGAAGTGTAAGTTAAGTTTAAGTGTAAATTGTAAGCATAAAGTGTATGCGTAAAGGGTGAAGTGTAAATGTAAAGTGTAAGTTAAGTTTAAGCATAAAATATAAGTGTAAAGTGTAAGTTAATTTTAAACGTAAAATGTAAGCAGAAAGTGTGAAGTGTAAGTGTAAAGTGTAAGTTAAATTTAAGTGTACATTGTAAGCATAAAGTGTATGCGTAAAGTTTAGGTGTAAGCGTAAAGTGTAAATATAAAGTGTAAGCGTAAAGTGTGAGTGTGAAGTGTAAGGCTACGTTTACACGTGGCCGGATATTTTCATAAATGGACATTTTACCCTCTCCGTTTACAAAAATAACATCGTGCACACATATCCGTTTTCAGAAAAGTTTCCGTTTACACTAACCCGTGTATATATACTGCCAAGAGCATGCCAAACCTGTAGGTGGCAGTGTAGCGAGAAGCTCAAGCCCACATTAGCCAATCAGAATCATAGCAACATACATGCACCATAGCAACATGCATCCATGATCACCATAGCAACATGTAAACATATGTCGCATACATATGACTCAGGTGCAACTTTCGGCGCACAATGTGACGTCGGCTGCCTAAAACTCAGTTTTTCTCAGTTTACATGCAAACGTGCAAACAGAGTTTTCCAAAATCTCCACTCTGGCCGGAGTTTTTATAAAGAATCGTTTTCAGAGGCAAATTCTCCGTTTGCGTCTAAACAAAGGGTGCAAACGAAGGGAAATGTCTCAGTTTTTCAAAATAACCGCGTACGTGTAAACAGGGCCTAAGTATAAAGGGTGAAGTGTAAGTTAAGTTTAAGTGTAAATTCTAAGTGTAAGTGTGAGTGTAAAGTGTATGCATAAAGTTTAAGTGTGAGTGTAAATGTAAAGTGTAAGTTAAGTTTAAGTATAAATTGCAAGCATAAAATGTAAGTGTAAAGTGTGTCATGACCTGGGCTGCACAGCCATGGCAACAAAGGGAGATGCACACCAAATCAGTATTCAAAAGTATTTATTAAACAAAAGAAATAATATAAACAATCCAATCTGCTGTAAAGGAAACAAATAACCCAAATACAAAACCAACACAAACCAAACCCGAGCTGCTGCAGGGAGAGGCAGATCTCTGCCACTGAGGTCTTAAATGAGAGTCCCACACCCTCGCCCCCAGAGCCAAGGTGGAATCAATGCTCCCTGACGACCCTGCCCACGACAAGATGGAGGGCAGAGAGAGATCAGGGAGGGTCGCCCCCCCCCCATAAGACAGGGGGTCCCCACAGGATCTCCGTCACAACCCCATAATAACTACTCCATCACAGGCGCCCTTGAAAGTGCATCTGCAACTACATTTTCACGACCTTTAATGTGTCGGATGTCCAAATTATATGCCTGCAGGAACAGTGACCACCTAATCAATCTCTGATTGGGGCACCACTATTCATAAAGGTAAGGGGACTGTGGTCTGTGTAGACCACCCCACACCAAGGCAAGGGCCTCCTTCTCAACTACTGAGTAGTTCACCTGGTGACGGTTAAATTTCTTTGAAAAAAAACAAAAAAACAACAACAAAAAACTAACCGTCATGTGAACTCCCTGCTCATCTGCCTGCATCAGCACCGCTCCTGCACCTACATGGCTTGCATCCACCTGCAAAACGAAAGGACAGTCAAAACGGGGCACAGCCAACACTGGTGCTGAACACAAGAGCCTTAACATTACTAAAGGCTTCCTGACACTCTGTTGACCACACAAACTGAGCCTTGGCTTTCAATAAGTTTCTAAGTGGTGCCACCACAGATGAAAAGTTCTCGCAGAAACAGCGGTAATATCCCACCATCCCAAGAAACCCCATGAGCTCTTTCTTAGTAGCAGGTTGTGGACTGCCAACTGCCAACACTTTTGCATGTACAGGAGCAACCTGCTCCTGTCCCACAACCCGACCTAGATAAGTCACAGTTGCCCGAGCCAGGTCACACTTAGCCAGGTTCACAGTAAGGTTTGCCTAGGACAGTCGATCAAATAGAGCCCTAACCCGCTGCATGTGAGAAAACCAGGAATCACTGTACACCACCAAGTCATCCAAATAAACGGCACAACCAGCTAGCCCAGCCACCACTCGGTTCATTAACCGCTGAAAAGTTGCCAGTGCATTGCTTAACCCAAACGGCATCACCTTATAGGAAGTCCTGGAAAAAAAAAAAAAAAAGTTATATATATATATATATATATATAGTCCTGAAGGAGTAATAAAAGCTGCCACTTCCTGTGCTCGTTTGGACAAGGGCACCTGCCATTACCCCTTCAACAAATCAAATTTGCTGACATACCTGGCAGTACCAACCTGGTCTACACAATCCTCCATGCAGGGCAATGGAAACGAGTTTGGCTTTGTCACCTTATTCACCTTCCTGAAATCAGAGCAAAACCTAGGTGATTTATCACTCTTAGGTACCAAAAGACATGGAGAGGCCCAGCTCGACGATGAAGGTGTTGCAATATCATTTTCCACCATATACTCAATTTCAGCATCTAAATATTTACGCTTCTCTGGAGAAACTCTATAAAAATGCTGACGAATGGGACGCCTCACCCACATCAATATCATGCTCTGCCCAATCAGTGCGGGTCGGCACGTCACCAAACAACCCAGGATATTTCAAAATCAGTGCCTCAAATTCCAGAGCCTGTGCTTTTGTCAGATGCATAAGCAACCTTTTTAAATCCCTAAGGGTCTCTGAGTTTTTCAACCGGTCCGACAGCACCCCCACAGGCGCACACACATCATCCAACCTCTCACCTGAAACCACTCCCACTGTATCCACTACCAAGACTGGACTCTGCCACTGACCCCTGCTGGTAAACACTGGATACACTGGAAGGATGAGCATAATAGGGCTTAAGCAGGTTCACATGGAACAATTTCACAGATTTCCTCCTTCCAGGAGTTGAAAGTAAATAGTTTTGGTCTGACACCTGTTTAACCACTGAGTATGGACCCATGAATTTCGCTTGAAAGGGGGAAACTCACCAACGGACACAGAGCCAAAACCCTATCACCCACACTGAACTCACGTAGCTCAGCCTGACGGTCATACCTCTTCTTCATCTTAGCCTGTGATGAAGCCAACATCTGTTTTGCCAGCTCACCATCAGTGTATAACCGATGTCTATACCCATTGACATAGTCAATTAAGTTGGTGGGTGGATCTGACTCCTTCCAACCATCCTTCAACACAGACAATGGCCCCCGTACAGAGTGGCCAAACACCAAATCATTTGGACTAAATCCTGTGCTTTCCTGCACTACTTCCCGTGCAGCTAAAAGCAACCATGGGAGCCCATCCTCCCAGTCCCCATTGAGCTCAGTACAATAAGCAGGCAAAAGTGGTTTGAGTGTTTGATGGAAACGTTCAAGCGCACCTCTGAGCATGGTAGGCTGATGATTGGTTATGTCTGATACCCAAGAGTTTTAACACCTGGCTCAACAGGTGGGAGGAAAAATTTGATCCCTGAGGGGTATTGCACAAAACCAAGATAAGGGATTAAGCCGGGATATATTGGTTATCCTGGCTGAATTTAGCCTCAAGTCGGTTGCATGAAAGCAGCTCAAACTTAACCCGGCCAAGTTACTATGGTGATTTATTCTCTGCAGCTAGCCTGCTCCAGACCAGGCTAACAGCCAGGCTAAGATTAATCCTGGTGATTCACCTGTATTTCCACCATCAATCCTGTGAGGAATTAATGTGTTTTACAGCATGTCCATGGTTTTTCTAAGTATGTTGCATCATTTTAATTATAAAAAAAAAAAAAAAAAAAATATTAAGTAAAATATTACATATATAGTCATTTCTCATTTCATTTAAATCTGTTGGCTGTTTGTAATTGCAACAGTCTTTTTGTATTGATTTAAGTGGTAGTATTATTACTCAGGCCAAGTGTTATATTGCTATGCTAATGAAGACTGCTTGTCAAATTGCTGTCAGGTTTCATAAATATGTGTTTCATTGCAGTAATTGAGATTACAAAACACAGCTGATGAAGTTGCAAAGATGTTTTCAATGAAATCTGTATACATACACACACACACACACACACACACACACACACACACACACACACACACACACACACACACATATATATATTCACTCTGTTCTTGTCCTGTTTGGTGGCCGATCCAAACCAAACAGTGATGGAAGAGTCACTATATGATATATGTATTCTCTGTTAAATCATGCAGCAGGAATTTTAGGAATAAGATCAGGATAAATTCACCAGCACACCTAAAAAAATAAATAAAATAAAATAAAAGCTCTAAATGTAAATTCTTTTACTAAACCAAACTTGTAAATATTGAGTCTAAAAAAATGGGGGGAAAAATAAATAATATCCAGTATGTGTAAAGATTTAAATGAATGAGTGATTTGTGGTTATTATGACCTACATAAATTAATTCTGTGCATTTAATGACCTTAATAGGTTACAACTTAACATTTCAGATGATCTGTGATGCTGACTGCTTTGTCAGCAGTTTAGAGACAAAGTGGCCTGGCTCAGTGCACGACTCCAGTTTGTTTGAAGGATAGAAAGATAAAATACATAAAAACGTAACATGAGAAAAATAGATTTAATTACACACATTGTGGATAATTGTTTGCACTTAATCATGCTCTACAGAGTAACATGCACCTCTACTTGCCACTTTTTTTTTTTCTTTTTTTTTAAAGATTATTTTTTTGGCCTTTTCAAGCTTTTATTTTTTGACAGAGACAGCTGAAGAGTGACAGGAATGTAGGGAGAGAGGGATGGGGATTGACATGCGGGAAAGAGCCACAGGTCGGATTCGAACCCTGGGCTTCCGCAGCAAGGACTAAGCCTTTGTACATGGGGCGGCTGCTCTACCAACTGAGCTAAACGCCACTCCTACTTGCCATTTTTAAAGTAAAGTGCACAACAGTTGATTAGTGGACTTGAAAAGTACTGTAACTCCTTTAATTGTAGCCTAATTATGACAGTTCCAGTGGAGCACTGTTTATTAAATGTACAGTTTTGGACTACGTACGCATTAAGCCGGTCCGCTATTGTCTGCCAGTCTTTCTCGCGTTCTTTAATTATGGCATTGGTATTGCCTTTTTTTCTTATGGTATCTTTCACCTCTTCATAGAACTCTATCAGGAGCTGTTGTTCAGCGGCCGTGAAGTATGAAGCGCGACTTTTATCCATGTTCCCATCAGTGATTCTGTGAGCGATCGCGAGGTCTATTTAAGTATGCCGTGAACACGCACTTATCCCAGCTATCTTCACCTGGCTTAACATAGCCGCGCCTTTTCATCCTGGCTCGGCAAACGTGCAACCAATTAAGCCAGGATGCGCCGAGCAGGCTAGGTCAAGCCGGGCTTGCTCAGTTATCCTGGATTTCTTTATTCTAGTTTTGTGCAATACCCCTCTGGTCACTTTGGATGACTCTAGGGATGCCAAAAACAGAAATGAAGTGTGTCAGAGCCTTAACCACAGACCTTGCTGTTATGGTGCGTAAAGGATACGCTGCTGGGTATCTAGTACTCTGACACATAACAGACAGCAAATACTGGCAACCTGACCTGGCCCTAAGTAGCGGCCCCACACAATCAATGAGCAAATACTCAAATGGCTGACTGATAGCTGGAATTGGCTGCAATGGAGCTGGTTTAATGACCTGGTTTGGCTTACCAGTCCGCTGACAAGTGTTACAGTTTTTAATATGCAGAGAAATATCCTTCTTAAGACTCATCGTCCTTGCAACTGCACAAGCAGGAAAAACCTCAGGTAAGGGCACTGCCTTTTCATCAGCCTGTTCTGCATTTGAAGGAGTGCAGGAGACCACTGGAGGTGGTGGCACCTTAGCCCACACACGACTGCCTGCCAGGTCGTTTCCCAAAATGATATCCACCCCCTCAATGGGCAATGCTGGTCTCACCCCAATAGAAACCTCACTTTTCACCAATTCAGTCCAAATTCATCTTATGCACTGGAACAGGCAACACCCCCAACCTCATTCCACGCGTAAGGACTCTGTCCCCTGTATCCGTTTTCTCAGAGAAAGACAAAACAGACTCTAACACATATGAATGAAGAGCTCCTGTATCCCTCAAAATTTTAACAGGCAGCCTTGTCACTGCCAACCTGTGTTACAAACCCCTCTGAAATGAAAGGTTTATAGGCCTCAAAAACACACATTGCACCTAATTTCTCCAACATCCTTCTGCGCCCTCACCTCTCTAGGACACCAGACACTGGCAGCCAGGGCAGCAGGTTTTACACTCCTACCCCCCACATGCTGCCCCTTAGCCTTAAGCCTCAGGCAGTCTAATTTCCAATGGCCTGCCTCATGACAATAGTGACACCTCTTTTCCCCCCCTCTGAGGTGATGTCCGGAACCCCTTACTCATGTAACTCCCAATACTAATTGGCGACCTATCACTCCTCTCCTTTCGCCCCACAGGCTCCCGGTCAGGCTCACCAGGACCGTGTCTATGAATGAGCATGTACTCATCAGCCAGCCCCGCAGCTTCAGTAGCAGCTTCAATCTTACACTCATTAAGATATGTGGCAACCTGACCTGGCAGAGAGTTTTTAAAACTGCTCCAGGATGATCAGATTACAGAAACTATCGAAGTCATCCACACTTGAGGCTATACACCATCGATTGAAATGAATGGTTAGCTCTCTCACAAAGTCCATGTGTGACTGGTCAGCCCTCTTTTGCCATGTCCTAAAACACTGGCGATATGCCTCTGGGACTAATTCGTATGCCTTCAGCACAGCAGCCTTGACTGACTCATACGTGATATTCTCCCAACCCAAAGACGCATATGCCTCTTGTGCCTTCCCTGTCAACACACTCTGCAATAATAAAGTGCGATCAGAATCTGACCAATTCCTTGCCTCTGCAAGCCGTTCAAACAATGAAAAAAAAAAACATCTGGTTCCCTCTCATTGAATTTTGGTAAGAGACACAGACTACGTACCACATCAGGGGACCTTGAAGGTGAAGATAAACCATCCTCCCCCTGCCAAACCTCCCCAGATAGCTTACCATCCCTGACTAATCCTAACATAGTAACCTGTAGGTCTATCTTAGCCCACTCTGTCTCAGGCCACAAGCGTTCAACTGCAACTTGCTTTTCAATCTCCATTTTATGCTTCTTCTCCTCCTCATGAGCCAGCTGTAACAACAGTATTTCCTTTTGCTGCTCAAAAGTGAGATGACTGGCTGAACCCCCAAATGGCTGTGATGCTTGAGACTGACCAGACTTCCCCTGCTTAACAGTCAACACCCCCTTACCAACAGGAGAACTAACAACCAACAGAACCCTCAAACAGCAATGCAAAAAGTCATCCAATGTAACAATGAGACATTACAAATGCCCCAACTTAATGTGAAGTCCTCCCTCTAACTGCCTGTCCAGAAGCTATTCTAACTCACTGTGCCTAATCTTCATGCAGATTAGCGGTGGGATATTTAAGGCCCGTCCACACGAGTATGTTTTTGTCGAATTAGCATAAATACTTTATCGTTTCGGCCTCGCGTCCAGACGGATCCGGCTTTTTCGAGGTGCGAAACCGGTATTTCGTGGGGACGGGTCTTAGAATGGGAAAATCCTAAAACGCCGGATAGCCCGGTGTCGTCTGGACGGCGAATGCGGATTTTTTCAGAAACTATGACGTATAAGCCCCGCCTCTCTAACTTTTAACCTCAGCCGCTAGACGCGTCATAACAACAACAATGGCGGACTACAGGCTTGTGCTCGTACTACAGAAACTACTCAGTCTATTACGGCTGCTACAACAAAACTTTCTGCTTCTATATTACTGTGAGGAGCAACAAAAGAACATGTCTGTAAACAGCGCGTGACCTTTATACGCATGCTCCATGGCTTCTCTTACGGTTTTAGTGTATTGGTGTGGCGGCGTCACAGTGCCACATACAGACCTGGCATATGTACTACAGCGTTTTGGGTCGTTTCCAGTGAATCCGTGTGGACGCAGATATTTCTGGAAGTGACGCCGTGTTTGCGGAGATTTTTTTCAAAACGACAGCGTATTGGGTGAGGCCGCGTATTCGTGTGGACAGGGCCTTAATCACTCAAACCAACAACCCGGTTAAGTCCCCAGCACGCTGGTTACTCACTTGACAGCTGTGGATGTGACCCCGAGACCAATGCTCTAACCGCACACTACACAAAAACAACAAACTAAAACAAAAAAAACACAGTGAGCCCAAATGGACCACACTGCTTAGCCTAACCAGGGGAAATTTCACACTCACCTCATCAGAAGACTCTGCAATCACTGCTGATGGCTCCCACCTGCCTACTCACACCAACACATGAGGCTGCAGGACAAACGATTCTCCCAAACCAAACAATCAAATTACTACTTGAAAAAACAAAATGCATCTCCCAAAAGCTACACCAAAAACCATCACACCACAGCCCCCAAACATAACAACTTACAATCGGACGAGCCCCCATTTGTCATGACTTGGGCTGCACAGCCATGGCAACAAAGGGAGATGCACACCAAATCAATATTCAAAAGTATTTATTAAACAAAAGAAATAATATAAACAATCCAATCTGCTGTAAAGGAAACAAATAACCCAAATACAAAACCAACACAAACCAAACCCGAGCTGCTGCAGGGAGAGGCAGCTCTCTGCCACTGAGGTCTTAAATGAAAGTCCCACACCCTCGCCCCCAGAGCCCAGGTGGAATCAATGCTCCCTGACGACCCTGCCCACGACAGGAGGGAGGAGAGAGAGAGAGAGAGAGAGAGACAGAGAGAGAGAGAGAGAGAGAGAGAGAGAGAGAGAGAGAGAGAGATCAGGGAGGGTCGTCACAAGCGTAAATGTCCACTTTGGGCTCCTGTAGTGATGAAGGCGATGACATGCAGGGAAGTCAAACATACGTGTGGTTTAAAACACGGCAGCTCTGCTCATGAAACTGAACAGAACACGTTTATTTATTTACAACACAAACCAACAGCTTCAAAATTGACTGAAAAACAGCTGCTGTGAATACAAACAGACATTAAGCCAGAGGAGGAAGGTCATACAGACGGCGGCCATGTTTAACATGTTTATCACATGATCGCTGAGGTCATCAGTCCATGTTTAACATGTTTATCACATGATCGCTGAGGTCATCAGTCCATGTTAAAAAAAACAAAAAAAAACTTTGACAGAGCCTGAAAACAACCAGTCAACACAAAGTATTTAATTACACTGATGAGGATCAGCTGATGGTGTCCAGATGTTTGTTAAGATCAGCTCCAGATGTTTGTTAAGATCAGCTGATGGTGTCCAGATGTTGCTCCTCAGCAGCCATGGCGGCGGCCTGCAGCGTCTCTGTGTCGCTCTGCAGTGGATTCAGCTGTTTCCTCTCGCTGTGCATGTTGTTCTCATGGCGCTTCAGATCTGACGCCTGAAAGTACACAGAGACCCTGAACTCACCACAGGTACACAGAGACCCCAAACTCACTCAGTAGTAGTAGGTAGTAGCAGTAGATAGATAGATAGATAGATAGATAGATAGATAGATAGATAGATAGATAGATAGATACTTTATTGATCCCGAAGGAAATTCAAGAGTAGTAGGTAGTAGTAGTGGTAGTAGTAGTAGTAAGTAGTAGTAGTAGTAGTAGTAGTAGTAGTAGTAGTAAGTAGTATTAGTAGTAGTAGGAGTAGTAATAGTAGGTAGTAGTAGTAGTAAGTAGTATTAGTAGTAGTAGGAGTAGTAGCAGGTAGTAGGTAATAAGTAGTAGGTAGTAGTAGGTAGTAGTAAGTAGTAGGTAGTAGGTAATAAGTAGTAGGTAGTAGTAGTAATAAGTAGTAGGTAGTGGTAGTAGTAGTAGTAGTAAGTAGAAGGTAGTAGTAGTAGTAGTAGTAGTAGGTAGAAGGTAGTAGTAGTAATAGGTAATAAGTAGTAGGTAGTAGTAGTAATAAGTAGTAGGTAGAAGGTAGTAGTAGCAGTAGTAGGTAGTCGTAGGTAGAAGGTAGTAGTAGTAGTAGGTAGTAGTAGTTAGTAGTAGTCGTACCTTGGCGAATGCTTTGGTGCAGGACGGACAGACGAATGGTTTCTCTCCTCTGTGTCTCCTCTCATGATCCTTCAGGTGAGACTTGTGTTTAAACGCCTGCAGACAGGTGGGAGGCAGACAGGTAAGAGGCAGACAGGTAAGAGGCAAGCAGGTGAGAGGCAGGTGTGCTCACCTTGTCACACATCTGGCAGGCGAATGGCCTCTCGTTGCTGTGAACTCGTTCGTGTTTTTTCAGGTCCGGAGCTCGGATGAACGATTTCCCACAAACGTCACACCTGTACGGCTTGAAGCCCGTGTGAATCTTCAGGTGTTCTACAACAAAAAGGAGAGGGCGGTGCTTCACCTGAGACATCTCCAGCTTCACACTGTCATTCATATGACGACATCAGAGCTCAGGTGTGTTCTTACCTTTCAGGTGAGCATGGGTGGTGAAAGCTTTGGTGCAGATCTCACAGGCGAACGGACGCTCTGCTGAGTGAAGCTTCTCATGTTTCCTGAAGACAGAAAGACCAGGTGAGTTCACCAGGTGTGTGAGCTCACCAGGTGTGTGAGCTCACCAGGTGTGTGAGCTCACCAGGTGTGTTCTATGTACCTGAGTCTACTCTCGTCCAGGAAGGTCTTCCCACACACCTGGCAGGCGAGCTGCTCTCGGTGTCCGTACAGCAGGTATTCAAACTTCATGTCTGTTGTCGCCGTCGTCCAGCCGGGTGGCTGCTCGTCCTTCACCTCCCCCATACTGTCTGCAAATGTCAGCGTCTGGGTGGAGTGGTGCTCCGCCCCCAGCTCTTTAGGCTCCGCCTCCATCTCTGTCACCACATCCTGGTCGTAGCAGGTCACCTGGAGAATCACACAGGTGTGGTCACGTGGGCTGTTTACCTGGATTTAGGTAGATGTGTGAGGACTTGTTACAGCTTTAAACCATCACTGTGAGGACGTCTCTTTACTGTGAGGACGTCTCTGTGAGGACGTCTCTTTACTGTGAGGACGTCTCTTTACTGTGAGGACGTCTCTTTGAGGACGTGTCTTTACTGTGAGGACGTGTCTTTACTGTGAGGACGTCTCTGTGAGGACGTCTCTTTACTGTGAGGACGTCTCTGTGAGGACGTCTCTTTACTGTGAGGACGTCTCTTTGAGGACGTGTCTTTACTGTGAGGACGTGTCTTTACCGTGAGGACATCTCTTTACTGTGAGGACGTCTCTTTACTGTGAGGATGTCTCTGTGAGGACGTCTCTTTACTGTGAGGACGTCTCTTTGAGGACGTCTCTGTGAGGACGTCTCTTTACTGTGAGGACGTCTCTTTGAGAACGTCTCTGTGAGGACGTCTCTTTACTGTGAGGATGTCTCTTTGAGGACGTCTCTTTACTGTGACGACGTCTCTTTGAGGACGTCTCTTTACTGTGACGACGTCTCTTTGAGGACGTCTCTTTACTGTGACCACGTCTCTTTGAGGACGTCTCTTTACTGTGAGGACGTTTCTGTGAATGTGTTTGTACCTTGTGTACGTCCTCATTGGTCAGCTCTTTCAGGATGGCTTCCTGCACACGCAGCGCTGCACTGGGAGACTTATCTAGCTCCTGATTGGCCGATGCCTCAACAAGGTCATCCGTGGTGGGCGTGTCATCGTGCTCCCCGAGTACCTGCACACACACACACACACACACACACACACACACACACACACACAGTGTTAATTAAAGGTGTGATGATCGTTAATCAGATCATTATTGATCAGTATGATCGTACCTCAGCGTCAGCAGCCAGCTGAGCCTCCGGCGGCAGCGCCATCTTTACGATGTCATAGGGAAACTTGTCTTTGTCCTCTGATGACACGTCTCGTTTCTGAGGACACATGAACACATCATCATGAGGGAGGAGCTTCACCTGACCAAATGAACCAGGTAAACACACACACACACACACACACACACACACACACACACACACACGTCCTCAGGTGTCACCTTCCGTATTTACAACTCCAGTTTGCAGACGAGGAAACGACTGACGAGGTAAACACAACCCTGAATACAGCATTCATTACCTGACTGTTACCTGTGTGTGTGTGTGTTACCTGTGTGTGTGTGTGTGCGTGTGTTACCTGTGTGTGTGTGTGTTACCTGAGAGCAGAGTTTGTCGAGGAAGCGGATGCCGAGGATCTGGCCTGATGACATCATGAGGTTGACGTCTCTCTTCTTGACGGAGATCTTTGCCGTGTACATGTAGTTCAACACCTCCTCAAAGATGTCTGAGCGGATGAAGTCGATCTCAATCACGGAGGAGTTGTCTACCTGAGGAGACGACACAGGTGAGCGGCACAACACAGGTGTTCACACATTTAGGAATCTCTAGGTATTTGGACGAAGAAGTATTTACAGAGTACATGTGTGTATTTGGACAGTACCTCGTGTTTTTGAAGTATTTACAGAGTACATGTGTGTATTTGGACAGTACCACGTGTTTCTTGAAGTATTTACAGAGTACATGTACATTTGGACAGTACATTTACATTTAGATATTTAGCAGACATTTTTATCCAAAGCGACTTACAGAAAAGGGAACAATCAAGGTACAGTGTGATAAGAAGCGTTAGTGCAACAATAAGTGCTAGTGACGATTCTTTAAGGTGTAGAATTGTCATGTAGTGCTAGGAGAGAAGGTCCTCTCTGAAGAGCTAGAGGTCTTCAGGAGTTTTTTTTAAAGGTAGAGAGGGACGCCCTGCTCTGGTAGGAACTGGTAGTGCGTTCCACCAACGGGGAACAACAAACGAGAAGAGTTTGGATTGCCTTGAACGAACGGGTGGCAGAGCCAGGCGTCGTTTATTGAAGGAGCGCAACGGTCGTGAGGTAACATATGCCTGTATAAGGGCGTTCAGGTAGGTAGGTGGAGTACCAGAGACAACTTTGTAGGCGAGCATTAGTGATTTGAATTTAATGCGGGCAGCAACAGGTAGACAGTGGAGCTTGATGAGCAGCAGGGTGACATGTGACCTTTTGGGTTGGTTATAGAGCGGGCGAGCCGCCTCATTCTGGATCATCTGAAGAGGTTTCACTGTGCAGGCTTGGAGGCCCGTCAGGAGGGCATTACAGTAATCTAGTCTGGGGATGACCACAGCTTGTGTCAGGAGTTGAGTGTTGTGTTGAGTTAAGTAAGGTCTGATTTGTCTGATGTTGTAAAGTGCAAAGCGGCATGACCGGGCAACTGAGGTGACATGATTGGAAAAGGTTAGTTGGTCATCAATCATAACCCCTAAGTTTCTCACCACCCTGGTGGGGGCGAGACACAGGGAGTCAATGTTGATGTTGATGTTGTGGTGTATAGTAGGTTTGTCTGGGAGGACCAGCAGTTCAGTTTTTGAGAGGTTCAGCTGGAGGTGATGTTCCTTCATCCATGTGGTGATGTCAGAGATGTCGGAGACCCGTGCAGAGACCGAGGGGTCCTCAGGAGGAGATAGAGCTGAGTGTCATCTGCATAGCAGTGATAGGAAAAGCCATGTGAGCGGATAATTGGACCCAGGAAGGTGGTGCAGATAGTAAATAGCAGGGGCCCCAGAACTGAGCCCTGGGGGACCCCTGTGGTGAGGTGATGCAAAGTGGATGACCGTCCAAGCCAGGATACACTGAATGAGCGTCCTGTCAGGTAGGATTCAAACCAGGAAAGAGCCAAGCCAGAGATGCCCATGTTAGAGAGAGTAGAGAGGAGGATGCTATGGTTAACTGTGTCAAAGGCAGCTGATAAGTCAAGTAGAATGAGGACAGAGGACTGTGCTGCTACTCTTGCTTCTTTTAAGGCTTCTGTCACAGACAGAGCAGTTTCAGTCGAGTGACCGCTCTTGAAACCAGACTGATTCGGATCAAGAAGATTGTTCTGCAGTGCAGTGACACATTTATCACGTGTGATAGCTGGCGTGATGGTTGGGCTCATTGATTGGAGAAGGTTTGTTGGTATAGGGTCCAACAAGCATGTAGTAGGACGGCTACATGTCAGCAGTTTGGATACCTCACTCTCAGAGAGGGGTGTAAAGCCAAAAAATGAGGTGCTAGCAACTGTGCTAGGTTGCGAAAGTGCAGTAGCTGATTCAGTGCCACCCAGCTGAGATACAGAGAGACATGTAGTAGGACTGCTACATGTTACAGTGTTAGGAGTCGGGTGGAGAGTGAGCTGGTCAGAGAATTGGCTGCTGATTGCTGCAACTTTGCCTGTAAAGAATGATGCAAATGTATCAGCGGTAAGGCTGGTAAGAGGAGGAGGAGGCGGAGGGTTAAGTAATGATTTGAAGGTGGAGAAGAGTTTCACGTTTTTTAATTACAGAGTACATGTGTGTATTTGGACAGTACCACGTTTTTTAATTACAGAGTACATGTGTGTATTTGGACAGTACCTCGTGTTTCTTGAAGAGTTTTTTGAAGTAGTTGGAGCAGGCGGCGAGCACACAGCGGTGAGCGCGGAATTTGACATCTTCGACCACCACGGCGATGTCGCAGTGCTCGCCCTCCAGGCGCTGCTCGTTCAGCAGCTTCAGGAAGATGCTCTTATGTTCGTCGTCCACGTACTTTACCGTCTCCGTCATCTGAACAGAGAAACACCTGTTATTACCTGACCCACATCAGAGAGCAGGTCTGAATCAAACCAGCAGCTTCATGACTCCAGGACCACGGATTCGGTAAGCTCTGGATCCAGACTTCCCATAATGCTTTGCACAACCTGTTTTAGCATCTGTTAGCAACTAGCTGAATTAGCGGTTAGCTGAATGAAGTCTCTGTCCCACAATACAATGCAGCAGCAACAAAAAGTGCTGAGTCGCTGAGAAGCAGACAGAGTTCATGAGCAGAGCGTGTGGATATGAACATACGTGATGACGTCATGAAGTGTGTTCTGTTGTTGACTGTGGAGCTGCATTCACACACAGAGCTGTTTGACAAACGTTGTGTAAACGTTGTCAAACGTTGTTAATAAGTTGTCCTGACCATTGAAGCGTCCTGCAGATTATCATGAAGTTACTGTTGATTATTAATCAGAACTTGTTAACATGTTTGTATGTGAGTGGACAGGAGGGTGAGCGACCATTCTCACTGTGACAAACACTTTGTTTACATTCATCTTTATATATCCTGCATCAAACAACACGGACAGAGCACCAACATCTAACATGGAGCTGTTTGTAGTCCATCACACTACTTTGTAGTTTAACACAGATCACCATCATGACGTCTCCTAACTCCTTATCACCTCTCCTTCACACCTTTCCTCAGGATGATGAACATCTAGGTCAAGGACGAGAGTTTAAGACGAGCGTTTAAGATGAGCGTTTAGGACGAGCGTTTAAGATGAGCGTTTAGGACGAGCGTCTAAGACGAGCGTTTAGGACAAGAGTTTAGGACGAGCGTTTAAGACAAGCTTTTAGGACGAGCGTTTAAGACAAGAGTTTAGGACGAGCGCTTAAGACAAGCTTTTAGGACGAGCGTTTAGGACGAGCGTTTAAGACGAGAGTTTAGGACGAGCGCTTAAGACAAGCTTTTAGGACGAGCGCTTAAGACAAGCTTTTAGGACGAGCGTTTAAGACAAGAGTTTAGAGAGGTCAGAGGAGGTCATTTGGAGGTTTCTGATTGGTCTTCACTCTGTCAGCTGTCAAACTAAAAGAACTTCCTGTGTTTACCTGTGCACACCTGACCCCCCCATGTGCTCAGACCGGCGACAGTTCATGTACCTCTCCTCCTGCGGACACGCGCCCCGGAGCGCGTGCACGCTTCGTGCTGCGTGTGTGAGGGGCAGGCAGCAGACAGGCTAGCTGTTAGCACGGAGCACTCAGTGACAGTGTTTACCGAACACACCGGGCTTCACCCGGTCTGGACCGGACCGTTAAGGGACACACCGAGTCCCGTTAGTGCTCCGACTGACCTCACTTCATTTATACCGGGCTGAAGCGGGCTAGGCTAACAGCCTAACAGCTGGGAGGCTAACGTTTAACGCCATCAGGTCCGGATCAAACCGTTTAACCCGCGCCAGGTCGGGTTCTACCGGGAGAACAGCCGTTACCTCTGCAGACGGTAGCTGTTAGCTGCGGGCACCGGGGAGGCTAACGTTAGCCTGGAGCTAACATGCTAATTAAACATTAAACATCGTTACGTTGACCGGACACACCGGTCCGGTCCCGGTGCTAACAGCCGGGCGGTGTGTCACGGACACCGGGCGGTACAGTGCCGGTAACGAGTATCGGTGTGTTTGAAGTGTTAAATGGCGGACAGTCCGGCCTGCTGCTTCGCTCACACAAAATGGCGTTTATCCGCAGACGGTTCTCCGCGCGCCGTCCCCGTTAAACCCGCTGACCGACATCAGCATCGGCGGGGAGCGGGCCGCGTGCTTCCGCGGACCCTGCGCTCCGCCGTCCCCGGGACCGACACACAGGCACGCGAGCAGCGGCGGCGCCGCGGCCTCGACCACACGAACGAGACGGGGCTCGAGCGGCCATGAACGCCTCGAGAGCGCGCAGGCATCCCCGCGGAAACGGCGGCCGGAGCGGGGGGGAAAGAGGAGAGCGCGGGGCCAGGGGAGCGGGCTCTTACCGTCACAGCGGGCCGGTGTGAGCGTGTTCCTCTGGGTGTGTCAGCGCACCGGGAGCCGGTAATCACTTTGTCCGGTTGTTGTTGTTGTTGATGAGGACGAGCACAGAGCGGAAGGCCGCGCTTTGCGCCAGCACGCACACACTGCAGGGGCACGCAGGCGGCGGGCCAAAGAGCCTGTGTGGGCGAGACGGATCACTGCCTCTGAGCATGCGCAGTGCGACTGGGCCTGAAAGTCAGGCACGTGAAAGACGGAAAAGAGAGCGCGTGTTATCTGAACTCCACTTCACCTTTAGTCAGTCCATCAACCACTTCACATTTACTCAGTCAACCAACCACTTCACCTTTAATTGGTCCATCAACCACTTCACCTTCAGTCAGTCCATCAACCACTTCACCTTTAATTAGTCCATCAACCACTTCACATTTACTCAGTCAACCAACCACTTCACCTTTAATTGGTCCATCAACCACTTCACCTTCAGTCAGTCCATCAACCACTTCACCTTTAATTGGTCCATCAACCACTTCACCTTTAGTCAGTCCATCAACCATTTCACCTTTAATCAGTCAACCACTTCACCTTTACTCAGTCAACCAACCATTTCACCTTTAATCAGTCAACCACTTCACCTTTACTCAGTCAACCAACCACTTCACCTTTAATTAGTCAACCACTTCACCTTTAATCAGTCAACCACTTCACCTTTAATTGGTCCATCAACCACTTCACTTTTAGTCAGTCCGTCAACCACTTCACTTTTAATCAGTCAACCACTTCACCTTTACTCAGTCCATCAACCACTTCACCTTTACTCAGTCAACCAACCACTTCACATTTACTCAGTCAACCAACCACTTCACATTTACTCAGTCAACCAACCACTTCACCTTTAATTAGTCAACCACTTCACCTTTACTCAGTCAACCACTTCACCTTTACTCAGTCCATCAACCACTTCACCTTTACTCAATCATCTAGTTCACCTTTAGTCAGTCCATCAACCACTTCACCTTTACTCAGTCAACCAACCACTTCACCTTTACTCAGTCAACCAACCACTTCACCTTTAATTAGTCAACCAACCACTTCACCTCTAGTCAGTCAACCAACCACTTCACCTTTACTCAGTCAACCACTTCACCTTTAGTCAGTCAACCAACCACTTCACCTTTAATTAGTCAACCAACCACTTCACCTTTACTCAGTCAACCAACCACTTCACCTTTACTCAGTCAACCAACCACTTCACATTTACTCAGTCAACCAACCACTTCACCTTTAATTAGTCAACCACTTCACCTTTACTCAGTCAACCACTTCACCTTTACTCAGTCCATCAACCACTTCACCTTTACTCAATCATCTAGTTCACCTTTACTCAGTCCATCAACCACTTCACCTTTACTCAGTCAACCAACCACTTCACCTTTACTCAGTCCATCAACCACTTCACCTTTAATTAGTCAACCAACCACTTCACCTCTAGTCAGTCAACCAACCACTTCACCTTTAATTAGTCAACCAACCACTTCACCTTTAGTCAGTCAACCAACCACTTCACCTTTAATTAGTCCATCAACCACTTCACCTTTAGTCAATCCATCAACCACTTCACCTTTAATTAGTCAACCAACCATTTCACCTTTACTCAGTCATCCACTTCACCTTTACTCAGTCAACCATCCACTTCACCTTTACTCAGCCATCCACTTCACCTTTACTCAGTTAACCAACCACTTCACCTTTAGTCAGTCAATCACTTCACCTTTACTCAGTTTGTTTTAAATAAAAATGTTTATTTAAAATGTTTTTGTTGAATAAAATTAAATTTGAAGTGATCAGATTGTTTGTAAATTTTACCTTTAACCTTTTTTAAGTGTTCTTAAAATATTAACTCTTAATACTGCATGTGTTGTTAAAGTGTCGTTAATGTGTCATTAACATGTTAACATGTCATTAAAGTGTTACCAGGTTGTTACATGTCGTTAACATGTCATTAGTGGGTTGCAGAAAAATCAAGATATCAAAGTTTTGACATAAAAATTCTTTAATATGACAGTTTCAATAAATCTATGACATCATTCATGAACAGCCAATCGGGGGAAAGATAGTAATAAATATGTAGTTCAAGTTCAGAGACATGAAAAAATATAAAATATATTCAAGAGTTAAAAGTCTGAGCAAACCTTTAACCCGCCATACGACATGCAGACTGTTGCCATAGCAACAACAGAAATACCACATCCTGTACTCCCTTTCAGAACTACACTACCCACAGTCCTCTGCATCCAACAGGGATATACACAGACAAGAAATAGACACAGATTCTCCCGTTCTGTCATAATCATTATGTAATAATAATTAAAAATCAGTAATCATTAAGTAATAATCAATAATTAAAAATCAGTCATCATTAAGTAATAATCAATAAACTGAGAAGCTGAAGTGATAAATGTGATATAACTGATCATAAAGAGTGTAAATATATCAGGATCTATCAGTATCGATTAGATATCAGATTAGCTTCTATGTTAGCATCTTCATGTCAGTCCATGCGGGGCGGGACCAGGTGAGCATCCAGCAGCCAATCAGAGCAGCTCGTACTGCCGCAAGTGCATCCGCTGGATGATGTCACGACAATCGTTGAAGACACGACGAATGTTTTCGGTGTCAACGGCACAGGTGAAGTGAGGATAACAGTAATGTTTCCCATCGCCACTTGCCGTGCTGATCCTCTGATAGATAGACAGATCAGAGACAGACAGGTTTTTTATATTTTTAGATCTTACATTAACCATAATGCATGAAGGGTCGTAACCGGAAGAGTCTTAACATGAGGTGTTGCAACCTGAAGAGTCGTAACATGAAGAGTCCTAAGCTGAAGAGTCGTAATGTGAGATGTTGTAACCTGAAGAGTCGTAGCGTGAAGAGTCATAACCAGAAGAGTCGTAACATGAAGAGTCGTAACGTGAAGAGTCGTAACCGGAACAGTCTTAACATGAGGTGTTGCAACCTGAAGAGTCGTAACATGAAGAGTCCTAACCTGAAGAGTCGTAACGTGAGGCGTTGTAACCTGAAGAGTCGTAGCGTGAAGAGTCATAACCAGAAGAGTCGTAACTTGAAGAGTCGTAGCACGAAGAGTCGTAACGTGAAGAGTTGTAACGTGTAGAGTCGTAACGTGAAGACTTGTAACATCAAGAGTCCTAACGTCAAGAGTTCTAACATGAAGAGTTTAAGCGTTTTTACCAAAAACTCGTCTCTAATGAAGAACTTGGCTTGGGTCACTCTGGGGTCTTCATCAGCATCTGGAACAGCTGGACAGACACACAGACATCAGGAGGCGTGTTCATGTGTGTACTTGTACATGTGTGTGTGTGTACTTGTACATGTGTGTGTACTTGTACCTTCAGCAGGTACTTGGTAGTTGGTGTATTCAGGGAAATAATCCTCCAGTTTGGATTTTCCAGCCAGAATTTTGTCAGCGAGCACATCCTGTTTGTTCAGGAACAAGATCACTGAGATGGTCTTCAGAAACCTGCAGCAAATTCAGGGAGCAGAGAGGGTTCATTATAGCCAATCACAGAGCAGAGGGTTCACTACAGCCAATCACAGAGAGGATCAGGGGTTAGGTTGACCTGTTGGTCCAGATGGATCTAAAGAGGTCCAGAGATTCTCGCAACCGATTGGTTGAGTTGTCCTCTCTGATCACCATGTTGTAGCTGCTACTTGCTGCCACGAAGATGATGGCCGTCACATCTGAACACAAAACATCACCATCATCTCCACCATCTTCATCATCATCACCATCATCATCACCATCATCATCATCATCACATCACCATCATCATCACCATCATCATCATCATCATCTAACCAATCAGTGATTTTCCCACCGTTGAAGCACTGAATCCACTTCCTGCGTTCATCTCTCTGTCCTCCAACATCAAACATACTGAGAGACAGGCAGATAGACAGGCAGACAGACAGACAGACAGACAGGTATTATTAAGAGAAATAAAATGACAAAGTTTTATTCATGACAAAATATATCCATAGCCTTTATAACATGAATACATTACAGTTCCCATAATGCTTTAGGGACATCCAGTATTTCTGTCTGAGGTCAGCTGATCTATGCGCGTATATTCAAAATGGACAAAGAGATCATGACATCATGATGACATCAGGACGAGCACTTCCTGTTGTTTTTACCAGCATGCACCTGGCTCTTCCACCTCAGCTGTATGTTGGTGTTCAGGTTTCAATCATGTTTAAAACTAAACAAAAAAGAGGTTAGCAGGTAGAGAGACAGCTGATTGGTGCAGGTGGGCAGAGGGGGTGGGGCTAAACACTCACTGGAAGTTGACCTTGTCCACCTGAAACCTGGTCTCAAAGATGCCTGAGGTCAGCACTCTGCAGCGCAGCAGATCCTACAGGAGAAGAAGAAACACGTTCACTGCCCGGCTACAGGTGAGTCAGCCTGAACGCTGGGAGCTGATTGGTCGGTTTGTTACCTGGTCAGTAGGTGTGTAGTCTGTTCTCCGGACTGAATCCAACCGGTCCAGGAAGCTGCAACACACACACACACACACACACACACACACACACACACACACACACACACACACACACACATCACTTTGACATTTACATTTAGTCATTTAGCAGACACTTTTGTCCAAAGCGACTTACAGAGAAGGAAACAATCAGGGTACAGTGTGATAAGAAAGTGTTGCAACAATAAACTGCTGTGACAATTGTATCATGTCCAGTTGTTGGTAGTGTTGTAGAGGAGGTCCTCTCTGAAGAGCTGGAGGTCTTCAGGAGGTTTGTGAAGGTAGAGAGGGACACCCCTGATCTGGTAGGAACTGGTAGGACGTTCCACCAACGGGGAACAACAGACGAGAAAAGTTTGGATTGTCCGCAGTGTACGGGTGGCAGAGCCAGGCGTCGTTCATTGAAGGAGCGCAGCGCTCGTGAGGTAGCATATGCCTGTACAAGGGTGTTCAGGTAGGTAGGTGCAGTACCAGAGACAACTTTGTAGGCTAGCATTAGTGATTTGAATTTAATGCGGGCTGCTACAGGTAGCCAGTGGAGCTCGATGAGCAGCGGGGTGACATGTGACCTTTTGGGTTGGTTGAAGACCAGGCGCACCGCCACGTTCTGGATCATCTGAAGAGGTTTCACTGTGCAGGCTGGGAGGCCTGTCAGGAGGGCATTACAGTAGTCTAGTCTGGAGATGACCACAGCTTGTGTCAGGAGTTGAGCAGCATGTTAGGTAAGGTCTGATTTTTATCATGTTGTAAAGTGCAAACATTTACAACATCAGAAAAACATCACTGGCCTATTCATCCAGTCACCTCCACCTGAGCTGTGATGGACTGTCAGGGTTAGTGGAGCGCTCTGATTAGTCTGTTGGGATTTAACATGTGCCAGTGATACGTGTGTGTGTGTGTGTGTCTTACTACTTAGCGCAGTCGATCAGCTGATATTCGTTGGAGCGTTCGAAACATGCCTTCACGCCGTCGTCCTCCCACAACTTCTGAGTATGCTCAAAGAACTCCTGAGAGACAGACAGTTTGATTCACACAGGAAGTGTCATCATGGAACAGGAAGTGTCTTCAAGAAACAGAAGTGTCATCACTAAACTGGATCAACTGATGTCAAAATAAGCTGACAGGAAGTTCAGGTGCTGTGATGAGTTTGTCATAAACTAACAGAGTTTAAATCATGTTGATGATGCACTGACCTGTGATCAGCTGATCTGTCTGTTCTCACACAATGGAGCTCTGTGGTTAGTTCTGTGGTCAGTTCTGTGGTTAGCTCTGTGGTTAGCTCTGTGGTTAGCTCCATGTTAGCTCTGTGGTTAGCTCTGTGGTTAGCTCCATGGTTAGCTCTGTGGTTAGCTCTGTGGTTAGCTCCGTGGTTAGCTCTGTGGTTAGCTCCGTAGTTAGCTCCGTGGTTAGCTCTGTGGTTAACTCTGTGGTTAGCTCCATGGTTAGCTCTGTGGTTAGCTCCGTGGTTAGCTCCGCGGTTAGCTCCATGGTCAGCTTCATGACTGAGACACCATTCAGCTGATCACAGGTAGTGTAGCATCAGCTCTGCTAGTTTATGATGAACACAAACATTGAACTCATCGCGATGACAGTTTATGATTTTTTATGAATTCATGCAGTGAAGTCATTAAATGTATTTTGTTCAGTGTGATATCATCTGATTGGACAGCAGTCCACCAATCAGCAGCGTCAGAGCCAATAGAAGGTGACAGGAAGACGTTTGTTTTCTCTCTTTGAGTCTTTAGAGAGTGGAGGCGTTTTAATGAGGCCTCAGGTGACATACACACACACACACACACACACACAGATACACACACAGTGTGTTGTCCTGTGTGGTTTCAGTCCCTCGTTAACTCGTTACATCATGTCATTAACATCATTAAAACAAACAAGCTCTTAACGACTCTCCGGTTGCTGCTTCACCTGTCTGATGTCACAGGAGATCAGCATGCTAGCATGCAGAGCCGGCCCAAGGCATAAGCGAACTAAGCGCCTGCTTAGGGCCCCGCGGCCAGTAGGGGGCCCCCAAGAGCAATCAAAAAAAATTTTTTTTAATTTAATTTTTATTTTTTGCATGTATGAGTGATGCTTTCTGTATTATCAAATATATATTATTGTAAAAATAAAATAAAATAAAGTAAAATTTTTTAGTGCTGCTGCTGATGTAGGCCTATGATTCTTACTGCCGTTCTATGTCAAAGCTCTGCTACCGTTATGTGCCTCCTGCTGTGCAATGTGCACTGAGCATCCAAAGCGCAGGTAGTTGTGGGGCAAAACAATGTCGCAAAAAAGGACATATCCTTCAGGAGCAGAGAAAAGAAAGAGGAAGAAAGAGGAAGAAGAGAAAAAACGCCAAGATAAAGGTATGTTTGCATGTCATGGAATGTTAATCAAAGAGATTTGTGAAGCCGTTAATAACATATTAGCTAGCTAGTTAAAAATGAAAGAGATTTATCTTTCAACTGGCCTGTTATAGCTTAATATTCATACTACAGTAACGTGTTTGTATTTGTGGGGTTGGGTTTCAACTGTAATATGACATCTAACATGGCTAGCTTTTGTTGTTTTTTTCATCTTAGGTCCATCTCCATGCTCTACAGAGCCTTGTCTCGCACCTCCATCCTCTGTTCCCCCAGGCCGCTCTTGTAGCTGAATGTGCTACATTTTGAGATTAAAAACCATATGTGGCACCCTGAACATCATTCATCAGTCATTCATTGGTATTATTTGTATGGTTGCATTGGTATTATTTATGTTATTACCTAGGCCACCCCCTTAAATGTGTAAAGACATGTCAGGCGCATTAAATTTATACTGTAGTAGGTGTGTGAATGATCAACAATCAATATTATTGGCAGAAATAGAGGGCCCCAAAATCAAATTTTGCTTAGGGCCCCATGGAGGCTTGGGCCGGCTCTGCTAGCATGCTAATGTTAGCTGTACGTCTGTAGCGTCAGTAGTAAAGAAAATGCAGCAGAGGCTGATGGGAATGTTTGGTTTGAAGTTTGACACACAATCTTTGATCCGATGGTGGCACTGCATGAAAATCTGTCCAATCAAATATTAAAGTGGTGGAGCCAATAACAGCATGTTAGCATGTTAGCCTCTTAGCATGTTAGTTAGTGGTTAGCCCGCAGAGATAATAATATATATATATATATATATATATATATATATATATATAAAAAGATATTTTAGTGGCCTTTTTCAAGCTTTATTGTATAGATGCAGCTGAAGAGTGACAGGAATGTGGGGAGAGAGAGAGAGAGAGATGGGGAATGACATGCGGCAAAGGGACGCAGGTCGGATTCGAACTGTGGGCCACTGCGGCAAGGACTGAGCCTTTGTACATTGGGCGGATGGTCAACCAACTGAGCTAAACAACACCCCGAAACAAGAATAATTTTATTTGAAATCATTTAAATAAGATAAGATAACCTAGCATCTGAACATCCTGACTCTTCCTGAGGCTGATGCCATTGGCTAACGCTAGCACCAGTGTGTGTGTGTGTTTTTATATATGTGTGTGTCTGTTTATGTGTGTGTGTTTATATATGTGTGTGTGTGTTTTTATATATATGTGTGTCTGTTTATGTCTGTTTATGTGTGTGTGTGTGTGTGTGTGTGTGTGTGTTACCTCTGTGTATTCAAAGTCGGACAGTGGTGCGATGCTCTTGATGTAGTCGACTCTGAACTGGTTGCCAGGGTTACCCAGAGGCATGGGCGGAGTCAGCATACTCATGGCTGACACGATGGTCTGAACACACACACACACACACACACACACACACACACACACACACACACACAGCTCACATATATATACATATATATATATTTTATTTATATAGTCAGCCGTTTGGTCATGTGATGAGGTCATCAGGTGTGACATACCACGATGGCGTCCTTCACGTTCTTCCTGATGTCCTGAATCTTCTGCTGTTTCTCTCTGTAAGAAAAATAGACAGACTGATTGGCTGACTCAGCCAGACGAGCTGTGATTGGCTGATTGTGGACTGGACTGAACACGTATGACATCATCATAATCAATGTGACAATGTTCGTCAAACTTTTATTTTATAAAAGGAAGGGAGATTTCAAAATAAAAGCTTAAGAATTTTTACTCACTCAGCGTTGAAACCGTCGACGTGAAGAATCCTCATCTGCTTCACGATAGTACTTTTACCTGACTCACCTGCACCTGCAGACAGACAGGTGAGAGATAGACAGGTGAGAGAGACAAACAGACAGACAGGCAGACAGACAGGCAGACAAGCAGGTGTCTCACCCAGCAATAACAGTCTGTGTGTAGCTTTATAAGCCTGTCTCTCTTTCTGCAGCTGTCTCTCGATCTTCTTGTTCGCTTCTCTCTTCGCTTTTTCGTCCAGTCGTTCTTCCTCCGTCTTCCCTCCCAGACAGCCCATTTCAACTGGAACCACAGAAACCAGCAGACAACAGACAGAAACCAGTAAACAACAGGTAGAAACCAGCAAACACCAGTGAACAAGAGACAAAAACCAGTAAGCAACAGACATAAACCAGTAAACAACAGACAGAAACCAGTAAACAGCAGTAAACAACAGACAGAAACCAGTAAACAACACTAAGCAACAGACATAAACCAGTAAGCAACAGACAGAAACCAGTAAACACCAGCAAACAACAGACAGAAACCAGTAAACACCACTAAACAACAGACAGAAGCCAGTAAACAACAGACAGAAACCAGTAAACAACAGACAGAAACCAGTAAACACCAGCAAACAACAGACAGAAACCAGTAAACACCACTAAACAACAGACAGAAGCCAGTAAACAACAGACAGAAACCAGTAAGCAACAGACAGAAACCAATAAACACCAATAAACAACAGACAGAAACCAGTAGGCAACAGACAGAAACTAGTAAACAACAAACAGAAACCAGCAAAGACCAGTAAAAAAACAGACAGAAACCAGTAAGCAACAGACAGAAAGCAGTAAGCAACCGACATAAACCAGCAAACAACAGACAGAAACCAGTAAACAACAGACAGAAGCCATGAGCAAACAACAGACAGAAACCAGTGAACAACTGACAGAAACCAGCAGACAACAGACAGAAACCAGTAAACAACAGGTAAAAACCAGCAAACACCAGTAAACAACAGACAGAAACCAGTAAACAGCAGTAAACAACAGACAGAAACCAGTAAACAACAGGCAGAAACCAGTGAACAACAGGCAGAAACCAGGAAACACCTGTAAACAACAGACAGAAACCAGTAAGCAACAGACAGAAACCAGTAAACAACAGACAGAAACCAATAAACACCAGTAAACAACAGACAGAAACCACTAGGCAACAGACAGAAACCACTAGGCAACAGACAGAAACCAGTAAACGACAGACAGAAACCAGTAAACAACACACAGAAACCAGCAGACAACAGACAGAAACCAGCAGACATCAGACATAAATCAGCAAACAACAGACATAAACCAGTAAGCAACAGACATAAACCAGTAAACAACAGACATGAACCAGTAAGCAACAGACATAAACCAGTAAACATCAGACAGAAACCAGCAAAGACCAGTAAACAACAGACAGAAACCAGCAAACAACAGGCAGAAACCAGTACGGAACAGACATAAACCAGTAAGCAACAGACATAAACCAGTAAACAACAGAAAGAAACCATTAAACAACAGACAGAAACCAGTAAGCAACAGACAGAAACCAGTAAACACAAGTAAACATCAGACATAAACCAGTAAGCAACAGACATAAACCAGTAAACAACAGACAGAAACCTGTAAGCAACAGACATAAACCAGTAAACAACAGACATAAACCAGTAAACAACAGACAGAAACCAGCAAAGACCAGTAAACAACAGACATAAACCAGTAAACAACAGACATAAACCAGTAAGCAACCACAGAAACCAGTAAACAACAGACAGAAACAATCAAACAACAGACAGAAACCAGTAAGCAACCACAGAAACCAGTAAACAACAGACAGAAACAATCAAACAACAGACAGAAACCAGTAAACAACAGACATAAACCAGTAAGCAACCACAGAAACCAGTAAACAACAGACAGAAACAATCAAACAACAGACAGAAACCAGTAAACAACAGACAGAAACCAGTAAACAACAGACAGAAACAATCAAACAACAGACAGAAACCAGTAAACAACAGACAGAAACCAGTAAACAACAGACGGTACCAGGAAACACCAGTAAACAACAGACAGAAATCCGTAAACACTATAATAACATTATAACAACACTATAATAACACTATAACAACACTGTAACACTATAATAACATTATTATAACACTATAATAACACTATAACAACACTATAACAGCTGCAGTTTGTTTATGAAGTTTAAATGTTGAGTTGAAACAAAAAGTTTAAAGATTTAATTTCTTGACCACACTCAGAGTTTCAGTTCTGTTACTTTGACTTCAATAAACAGGGGCTCAATACTTCTGAAACCAGTGAACCCAGTATGTAACCCGCTGGTCCCGGTTCAGCTGTGCTGGTACCGACCTGTAGCTGTTGGTGATCACTGTGGCGTCCTTTCTCTCTGTCCGTCCATTAAAGTCCAAAAAAGAAAAGAAACACAGCGGCAGCAGCTCTCAGCCAGTCAGCATCTCCGTCTGTCCTCCAGTTCAGGTCCAGTTCAGAGGGACAGAACCAGTTCTCCTGCTGGTTTTGGGATGTTTCCTGTTGTTAAACTGTGAGGAGATAAACACCTGAGCTGCTCTATGACTCTCTCTCTCTCTCTGTCTGCCTCCCCCGTCCTCCCCCCGGTCTCTAATAGTGCCTCATTAGTCTTCTCTTTGGGGGATTTCACTGTTTTTCCTCTTGTGTCACTTTGCTGCCTGACAACCAGCAGCTGGATTCATAAACACAAACTCGTCTCCTGGTTTCTGTCTGGACTCTGATGGACCAGAACAGACTCTGGACCAGCAGACAGGTCAGGAGACATCGACCCTGAAGTCACTGAAGAGGAATCAGATTCTTCTTCTGTGGTGTTCAGATATCTGACAGAGTTTCAGGTCCAGCAGGTAGCCGATGATTTATTAAAATATCATTTAGTAATCTGAAGTTTAAATATAAACATTTAAATAATTATAAATTCACTAAGTCTGTTAAATAAATACATGTATACTGTGATCATTGACAATCAGCACAGACAGGATGCAGTCACTTCTCATGAACAGCTCATAAACACTGATCCTGGACCTGCAGGATGATGTATGATGTACTGTATATACAGAGATATAAAACTCTGAGGACAAAGGGGGACACACTGAGTCCTGGACCTTGACTATATAAAGAGCATACCAGGATCTGAGAGCTCATGGAGTTCAGCAGGTAGTCGATAATTTATCAAAATATCATTTAACATATAAACTCCTTTATGTATGTAAACATTACAATGATTAAATAATTATAAATTTATTAAATCTATTAAGTATATCTATATTGAATAATATTAATAGATTATGGTAAGAGATTAAATAATAAAGTATAGATAATAAATGTACTTTATTATTACTTATTAATTTATTGTAATTTATTATGAAGCTCATCGATCCATCGTATGTCAGTTTGTCTCCGCCGTGTGGCCCTTTAAAGTCACTGCACTCTGTCACTGTTACCATGGCAACCGGCTGACTCAAACAGGAAACTGAATTCATTCATTCTGTTTTTATTTGTAACAAATGGACCCTCAAGTGGAAACAAAACTCAGAAACACGAATGAAGTTTGATGATTTGAAAGATCATCCCTGATTGGACAAGCTCTTCTCTTCTTCTCTTTCATTGGCCGGAGAGATGCTCTGTCCCTGACGCTTCGCTTTCCAAAGATTTCAACCTGAGGTGACAAAAAACAAAATCCACAAGGTCAGAACCAGATCCAGAACAGGTTCTGACAGTGCAAACAAGTGTAAACTAGATCTGGAACAAGTTTGATCCAGATCCAAACCAGATCAGACCGACCTCTGCAGGTGTTCCTCACAGAACAAGCCCAGACGGGTCATCTCAGCCTGGAAGAAACCCTGAAGACAAAGAGGGACACGATGAGTCCTGGACTAGAGATCTAAACCTGGTCTGGATGAGGACAAAGAGGGACACAATGAGTCCTGGACTAGAGATCTAAACCTGGTCTGGATGAGGACAAAGGGGGACACAGTGAGTCCTGGACTAGAGATCTAAACCTGGTCTGGATGAGGAAAAAGGGGGACATGGTGAGTCCTGGTCCTGGACATAAATACTGTACCAGGATCTGAGAGTTCATGGAGTTCAGGCTCGTCGAGTTTTCTTCAAGTCGATTCAACTGATGAGAGACGCTGATCTGAAACGTGTGCAGCAACGCCAACCTGCGCACACACACACACACACACCAGGACAGGTGTGTTACAGTGGGCGGTACCTGTGTTGACTGACAGGTGTGTTACAGTGGGCGGTACCTGTGTTGACTGACACGTGTGTTACAGTTTGCGGCACCTGTGTTCACTGACAGGTGTGTTACAGTGGGCGGTACCTGTGTTGACTGACAGGTGTGTTACACTGCGCGGTACCTGTGTTGACTGACAGGTCTGTTTCAGTGGGCGGTACCTGTGTTGATTGACAGGTGTGTTACAGTGGGCGGTACCTGTGTTGACTGACACGTGTGTTACAGTTTGCGGTACCTGTGTTTACTGACAGGTGTGTTACAGTGGGCGGTACCTATGTTGACGGACAGGTGTGTTACAGTGGACGGTACCTGTGTTTACTGACAGGTGTGTTACAGTGGGCGGTACCGGTGTTGATGGACAGCTGTCAGCAGTGAGGTGACGTGTTGTTGACACTCTTTTAAAGACTGAAGAACTTCAGCTTCAGCGTTCTGCCAGCAGCTCTGAAATGATGTCATCATTAATTAATAATTAATTGATTATTAACTGATTGATCAGTCAAAAAAAATCAATAATCAGAGCTAATGATCCATAACGTGGAACAGGTGTGTACTGACGGTGAAGTGTTGTCCCAGCTCTGTCTTGAAGGTGTTGAAGGCAGCTGTTATTCCACATGTCAGGTCTGACTTTGGCTCCATCACTGGTTCATCACAAAGCCCTGCCTCCTCCTCCTCTGGTGGCTCCACCCCCTCAGGTGACCCTTCTGAGACCAGGTGAGCAGCACCTTTTTCAAACACGATTCAAACACTGAAGTAAAAAAGAATCAAACACAAACTACCTGTCAGGGGTGAGTCAGGCTCCTCCCCCTCTGGCTGAGGCCCCGCCCTCCTCTTTTGGGCCGGAGGACCCTCAGTTTGGTCTGACAGGTAGCCTTCACATAGAGAGACAAGTCAGGACTCAAACATCTGAAACAGAAAACTGGGTTTGACTCCGCCCATCAATGATGCGGTGAACGTTACCTGAGTCTCTCTTCCTGTCAAGACCGAAAACTTCCTGGAAAAAGAAAGAAAACAGTTGAGAAGCGTCTTTTTTAATTCAGTAATAAAAGAAAAAATATACCTTCGTTAAAGGAGAGCTGCTTCCTCCTGACTCCCCCATCTCTCCCTGTGAGATCTGTAGCTCCGCCCCCACAGGAACACCTGACAGACAGATTAGATTATTCAAAGTGTTTCAATATTCAGGTGGTACCTGTCTGTCTATGCAGCATGTGATCACTGATTGTCCAATAACAATGCACCCTCCAACAGCCTATCAGAGCTGGAGTAGCTTGCTGCTAATGATAACGCTAACATTTCCTCCTGCTGCTGCTTCACATTAAAACACTACAAGACAGGACAAAGGAAGGCTTTTAATGTGAAGCAGCCACAGGAAGCAGACATGGAAACAAAGGTTTGGAAATGGTTCATCAAGGTAACCCACCGGGTTTGGACACCAGGGGCCTCATGTACAAAGACTTGCGTTGATTTCCTACTGAAACTTGGCGTACGCCAAAACCCAGAAACTGTCGTACGCACAAATAAATTCAGATGTATCAAAGTGTGCGTACGCATCGATCCAAGCACGTTTCTTTTGTACATCCCAAATCAACGTGGACTTGAGCGCACATGCAGAGGTCCCAAACTCCTCCCTGTCCACGCTCCCATTTAAATATGCAAATCAATTTAAATAGGCCCTGGACCTGAGATTCACCTCTTTGTCCGATCAGATAACGCAATGAACAGAGGAAAGAAAAGGAATTTAACAGAGTCTGAGCTAGAGATTCTAGTGAATGAAGTAGAGACGTGCAGGGAGATTCTGTTTGGTACCCTGTCAACAGGGATAAATATGACGAAAAAAAGACGTGAGTGGGAGCGTGTGTGTGAGGCTGTAAATGCCGTGGGATCCGAGCAGCGCACACAGGTTAAAAAGAAATGGTCACATCTCAAGGTGGAGGTGAAGCGGAGGGTTTCTGCCCACCGCCGAAGCGTGACCGCAACAGGCGGGGGGACAGGAGTGGAGGAACTCTCCCCCTTCGACAAGAGAGTGGCCTCTTTAGTGGGTGACACAGCTCTCACCGGAGTGGTGGGAGCCCATGAAGGTGACACAGATCATCCCCAAGGTGCTGAACTCAAATGTTGTAATTATACTGGTCATACAAGTGGCTGCTCACAATACACATCGCTCGTGCGTAAAGATGCCAGGATATTAAACACTTTGACTCATGTTTAATTTTTATTTTTTTTAGACGATAAGCCAGGAGAGGGCACAGACTCCTCCACCGGCCTCGACGTCACTACCGGCTCCGCCGGCCGCGGCGTCACCACCGGCTCTGCCGGCTCCGCTGGCCCCGGCGTCACCACCGGCTCTGCTGGAATCGCAGGAGGAAATAGTGAGCCATCGGTGGCATCAGTGATCGTCTGGATCAACTAATGTATTCAGAGATATAAGCAAATCAATAAATGCACTTGTGTACAAGTAAATTCTGTCCTTGCCTCTTTACATGCTGACATTTCCAACTTTACGCCCGCTTTTACTGACATGAATACTGAACACAGGGAGACAATCAATTACATACGGGACAATTAAGGATAAACTACTTACTCACCCAGAAGCCACCCATCGCGCACTGTGCCAGCCAGGTCCTGCAAGGTCCTCTAACAACGCTAACGCTGCCATTGTTAATACCATTTTCTTCATCACATTGAGCATGCTTTTATATCCACCCATATAATTGCAAACACGTGGGTGTGTTAATTGTTCATAAGTGTGTCTCTGATGTACACATCACTCTGATGACTACTTGTTTTCACATTATTAACAGTTTCCCAGCATCACCTCTGAGTGTCGCCAAAGGGACAATAGCTGTAGAAACGTGCGTACGCCAGCCATGAAGTTGGCGTGGGGCACCGCACATTTCCACGGTCATTTCACGTTTCATACATCTGAACGTGAGCGTGGAAAAGGACGTACGCCACGTTTTGTGCGTACGCAACCTTTGTACATGAGGCCCCAGGTGAGGAAGTGGACAGGTGTAATTGTGATGGATAGTTGCTGTTGTCTGACCTGAGTTGTACGAAGGTGTCGACTGTCGGACGTGATCGAATAAACTCTCTGCCGACTCTGACTTCCTCTCTGAAGTCTGTAAACAAACAACACTCTGCTGACTTCCTGTCTGTAAACAACAAACACACCTGAATGAAAAACTGTTTTTACAGTGTAGTTACCTTAATTACACAGGATTCTTCCTCACTGCTCGGAGACGACAGAGGCAGAACTACAGGCAGACAGTTCAGTTTTTAAAGTGATACACAGAGCTAACATGTTAGACACTGACACTAGCTCTTAGCTCTAGCTGCAATGCATAGCATCCTATTTGATGAACACTACTTCCTGTTTAATGAACTCCACTTCCTGTTTCATGGAGACTAAACTGATGAAAGCACTGAAAATGCATTTCAGATGTCCTTTGGTCTTTTATTGTGAAATATTTTGTCTTTTATTGTGAAATGTTTTGGTCTTTTATTGTGAAATGTTTTGTCTTTTATTGTGAAGTGTTTCCTGTCACTCACTCTTCAGGTGACTCTTGCTCTGTGGTTTCTTCCTGCTGTAGGACCGAGTGCTGTGATTGGCAGCAGAGGGAGACACCTGGACTGAACCACCTGTGTTTTTAAGAGGAGGGGAGGTCCTCTGTCCAGACAATAGGGACACAGAGGGTGAGACCGGCATGCATACAGACAGACAGGCAGACAGGCAGACAGGCAGACAGGCAGACAGACAGACAGACAGGCAGGCACCTTGAAGACCCTCCCAGCAGCCTCCTCCAGCTCTCGGTGGTGTTCACAGTCAAAGTTCAGCTCCACTGTCTGACCTCTGCTGTTGTGGTGCATGATGGGATTGTTGAGCCGGACACTGAGGACCGTCTGTGCCCCGGTGCATCCTGGGAAAACACATGTATGTAAACATGACACACACGTGTCCGTCGTTTGAGTCACGCGTGCAGCTGTTCTGTCACTGACCGTCAGCTTTCAGCTTCACGCTGTAATGATCCACTTCCTGTTTGAGCAGGTGGACGGACCCCCACAGGAAGCCCTGAGACAGACCAGAACCACGAGAACCGTCCAAAACGGGTCAGTACATGTGAAGAACTGTCCTCACACACGGTTCAGTATCACAGGGGATAAACACATCAACTCATTCATGGTCTTGACTCCGGCCCCTACAGGGAGTTCGGGTTGGGAAGACGGGACCTTGGTGTTCTGACCACTGGCATCGCAGACTGCGGGGAAGAACTGGTGCTGGAGGTGGGGCAGTACCAAATATATAGATGGGCTCACCTCCACACACAGTACTGCATCCAGAACCAGAATCCTGGAGACGGGCTGGACTCTGGCCCAGGGTGAGAGGTGCCAGGTGGTGGTAGTACAGTGTGGTACAGTGCAGTACAGTGAAATACAGTGTGGTACAATGTAGTACAGTACAGTGCAGTACTGTGCAGTACAGTGTAGCACAGTGCAGTACAGTGTAGTACAATGTAGTACAGTGCGGTACAGTGCAGTGCAGTACAGTACAGAGTAGTGTAGTGCAGTACAGTGTAATGCAGTACAGTGCAGTACAGTGTAATGCAGTACAGTGCAGTACAGCGTAGTACAGTGCAGTACTGTGCAGTACAGTGTAGTACAGTGCAGTACAGTGCAGTACAGTGTAGTACAGTGCAGTACAGTGTTGTACCTGAGGCTCGTCGATGAAGAAGCTCACACATCCTGAACTCAGGTTGAAATCGATCCAGAATTGATCCAGTTTGTCGTCTTTTGGAGGAAACAACTGCGGAAGAAGAAAACACATGTGACAACGAGTCAGCATCTATGTTTGAGATAGACAGACAGACGGATCCAGCAGCAGCATGCAAACATACATTGAACATACAATAGAGTTAATGTTTTATGTTTTACCTCCATGGAGTCGAGAAACGCTCTGCAGCAGGGAAAGGTGTAGACCCTGACAGACAGAACATAGGGAAAAGTCAGCACGGGGACGAGGTTTCAGATTTAATTTAGGTTTAAGAAACGACCATCACCTCCTTTGGTCTCCATGGTAACCATTAACGAAGTTCAGGAAACGACGACAGTCCTGAGGAGAGAGAGAGAGAGACAGGTCAGAGAGACAGACAGACAGAGAGTGAGAGAGACAGACTGGTCACTCACCACCTCAAAGTCTTTGTCTCTGATGTCACAGAAGGCGCTGCTGATGTCATGGCTGGAGAACCACTGATTGGCTCTCTGCTCTCTGTCCTTCCTGGGTGTCAGACGACACAGAGCCTCTGATAGGCTGACCTGCAGTTCATAGTCTGAAAGATGACCAATGAAGACAGTCAGAGAAGATGACAGCTGCTGGGTACAGGACTCAGACCAGACCAGACCAGACTGCTAGCTTGTTACTTTTGTTTGGAGTTGATGTTATGACGCTGGAGATATTTGCTAATGTTCCACCAAACCAGGTCAACAACCTCCAAGCGAGAGAAGGATGATGGCTGTAGACGGTCTGGACTCACCTCCAACTGTCAGGACTGCTGCTGCCATCCGGGATCTGTCAGACAGACAGGCAGACAGACAGTTTATGAAACAATCAGTGCTGATTTTAGAGCTGATTTTAGACATGTAATGTGGTCTAGACAAGTAAAGCATGGTATGCACTCGGTGAGGACTTGGTTTGGACTCGGTGTAGTGCAATCTCAGTGTGGTGTGGACTCTGTGTGGTGTGGACTCTGTATGGTGTGGACTCTGTATGGTGTGGACTCTGTATGGTGTGGACTCTGTATGGTGTGGACTCTGTATGGTGTGGACTCAGTGTGGTGTGGAGTCTGTATGGTGTGGAGTCTGTATGGTGTGGACTCAGTGTGGTGTGGACTCAGTGTGGTGGGGACACAGTGTGGTGTGGACTCAGTGTGGTGTGGACTCAGTGTGGTGTGGACTCAGTGTGGTGTGGACTCAGTGTGGTGTGGACTGTGTATGGTGGGGACTGTGTATGGTGGGGACTCAGTGTGGTGTGGTGTGGTACCAGTATGGTGTGGACCCGGTGTGGTGTGGACCCGGTATGGTGTGGACTCAGTGTGGTGTGGACTCTGTATGGTGTGGACTCAGTGTGGTGTGGACTCAGTGTGGTGTGGACTCTGTATGGTGGGGACTGTGTATGGTGGGGACTCAGTGTGGTGTGGTGTGGACTCAGTGTGGTGTGGTGTGGACTCAGTGTGGTGTGGTGTGGTACCAGTATGGTGTGGTACCAGTATGGTGTGGTACCAGTATGGTGTGGACTCTGTATGGTGTGGACTCTGTATGGTGTGGACTCTGTATGGTGTGGACTCAGTGTGGTGTGGACTCGGTGTGGTGTGGACCCGGTGTGGTGTGGACCCGGTGTGGTGTGGACTCGGTGTGGTGTGGACTCGGTGGGGACACAGTGTGGTGTGGACTCAGTGTGGTGTGGTGTGGTGTGGTGTGGACTCAGTGTGGTGTGTATTACAGTATTTGGGTCTGGTTTTGGTCGTTCTGGATTAGTCTCCTCTGCTCTCGGCTCAGAGACTCCAGGATGCTGTTGAAGGTTCTGATCGCCTGAAACAAGAAAAAACACTTTGAATTCAAACAGAGAGTGTTAGATACCAGAACACATCCCAGACCAGCAGAGAGCAGTACAGAGGAGAACAAGGGACTACAGACCAACAGAGAGGAGTATACAGACCAGTATAGACCAGTGCAGACCAGTACAGACCAGTAAATGGAGTTTTGGTTTCCACGGTTACCTCCAGTCTCAGTGGAAAGTGAATTTCAGGTTCCAGCGTGAACCGGGCCAACTGAAGAAGAATCACAGACAGCTGACTGACTGAAAGACAGACAGACGGAAAGACAGACAAGTTTAGAGCCTAACATGTGACAAAAAATTCAAAGAAGAATGAAGACAAACTAACCTGGAAGAGAAGAAGACTGACCCAGCAGCTGACAGGCAGGCAGGCAGGCAGGCAGGCAGGCAGACAGACAGACAGACAGACAGACAGACAGTATTAAACTTTGCAGTAACTGAAGTACATCTGAGGGATCAGCGTGAGTACTTGAGTACTCCACTTCATGCTGACTTTACAGACAGAAAACAGATTAAATGAACAAGCTGTGAATCACATTAGAACCAGAACCAGAATCGATCTCATCAGAACCAGAACCTGTGGAGAAAGCAGATGACCTTTGATCAACTCATCAGGTTAACGTTAGCAGTGTAATGCTAACAGGTTAGCATAGCGGACCTAAATGATGACTTGAGGAGCTGAACATTGTTTTCATGTCATCATGTTCAGCCAGCGGCACACTTCATTTCCCAGCATGCTCCTCACCAGGAGGTAGTCATAGAACTCCTCAGTGAGGATCAGCAAGGGGGCGGAGTTATTCTGGAGGTCAGAGGTCAGCAGGTCATGGACAGCTTCGAACCACAATAACACCTAAACAAACAGACAAACAATAAACAAGCAATAAACAAACAGACAATAAATAAACAATAAACAAACAAACAGACAATAAACAAACAATAAACAAATAAACAACATTACTTTGACGGTCAGTCCGTGGTTGACGAGCATCTTCAGGTCGTCTCTGTTCTCTGACAGAACCTCTAAAGATTTCAACACGACCAGAACTCTGCTGAAACCCGATCCACACAGGTCCTGAAACAACAGTTTGACACACTCACCATCAATTAACACTTCATCAACGTCAACAATGTCAACACGTCAAGACGTTGCCTTGGTGACCACCCGGTCCCGTTACCTTGGTGACTAACTGGTCCAGTCTGGTGAGTGTGATGCTGGAGAGTCCTTCAGAGTGAAGAACAGAAACCAGACCAGACGAGTCTCCACGAGTCAGACAGTTCTCCATCTTCACACACATCTACACACAGGAACACACACAGAAACACACAGGAACACAATAACACACACATTAACACAGGAACACGCACACGCAGACATTTTATTTTGGTGAGTCACTTCCTGTTTGCCGACAGCAGGGGGCGCCGCAGGCCGCGCTGTGTCAGACAGGGGGTGGACAAAATAACAGAAACAGTACCCACACGTTTGAAGCATCGTCTGGTCTGTTGTCTGATGTCATCGTGACTGATGACATCAGACAACACGTTCGATCAGCTGACTCATCAAACACCAAATCGATCCAGTTCGATTAAAGTCGATCAGTCACTCACCATCCTGTGTCCTCTCAGCGGGTCGGGAGTGTGCACTGCCGCGCGCACAGCTGCCGCTGATTAACTCATCACAGTGTGTCGAGTCCGCGCAGGCGCACAGAGAGAATAAGTTCAAACACCAAAATAAAATTTAAAGACACTAATCTTGCTTTTATTTTGAAAAACACGTTTTAATGATTCAGATTATCAGTGTGTGTGTGTATGTGTGTGTGTGTGTGATTCAGACAGGTGAGCTGACGTCCTCTAATTGATGACTAATGAGTTTGTTTATTTGAGGAGAAACACTGAAGTGTTTACACAACACACACACACACACACACACACACACACACACACACACACACACACACACTCAGGTGAACAGGTGTGTGTGTTTCAGAAACAGAAACTCATCGATCGCTCTCTAATACATGATGCAGTTCCTCTTCTCATCCACTTGAGGCTGGCTCCAGAAGTGAGTCAGTCTCCATAAGTCCCCATGTTCAAATGTCCAACTTCACAGCAGAAATAAACATGTTTACAGCCTGGTACAAAAAACAGTTTTGGTCTCTATAGCTAATTTCCCCGTTCATGACAACTGTACTGGGGGTGAATTTTTATACAACTCACCTGTTCAGATTATATTAAGGCTTAAAGTTATGCAGGATTAAGAGGTGGACGCTTTGATTGACAGGTGGGTGCTGTCACGGTCTGGACCTGCTCTGTGTTTCAGTTCGACTCATCACGTGACCCAGATGATTAATTATGAATAGCTAACGAGATGAGTTTTAAATGTTTCTCTACCATGACGTCATCAAAAACTGATCAATAATCATATCGATTGTCATAGTTTGGTGATGGAGGTTAGCCCCGCCCCCCCGCGGGGAGCTCGCGCCGTCTCACCTGTCCTCTCACTTCATACCTGAGGCTGAGCGGAGCTACACGCGCCTCCGGACGAGCGAGCAGCTTCCGGTTTGAAACGTTTCACATTCAAATTTTTTTAATTTTATTTCTTCTGAACCTGGAGGATCCGAATCAGAACCACCAGGAGGACTGACCAGGACCAGGAGCACGAGGATGTCCCGGGCAGAGGAGCGCGAGGAGGCGGACTGTGTGTGCTCGGTCGGGATGAAGTTCACGTGGGACATCAACGACCCCAAACTGCCGCAGGTAACAAACGGGCCGACACCGGACTGACACCGGACGGACACCTGATGGACTCACCTCTAAGTCTGATGGAAATGTTGTGAAGTATCCATGAAGTTAATTTACTGAGTCAGAATGTGACGCCAAACTTTGAAACAACGTTTAGAAAACATTCTAAAAACAGTTTCCTGCAGAGCTACACAAAGCGGACTCCACAGTCAACAAAGAGATGATTAATAATAATGAATAATAATAATAAAATGTGACCGATCAGATCAGTAAACATCTGGTAATTCTTTTTAAACAGTTCGTTTTGAGGCTGAGATGACTTCATTTAAAATATACTCAAAATTACATTACATTTATATGCATTAATTATAATTATATTAATACACATTCATTATAATATTAACTATAAAATAAAAGAGTAAATTGATTCAAATGAAAAACCTTTGGACAGCAGAGAGCTGTAAAACAACATTTAAATAACATTTAGAGAACACAGAATCCGTTTCACACTGATTCATCATCATCATCATCATCTGATTATTATTATTATTATAATTATTATAATAATAATAATAATTATTATTATAACACAGTTCATGCTACATGTATTCAGTCTGTTGTTCATTGGTTGAAGTTGAAAATGTGACACTTTTATCGTACAGTGTGAAATCTGAACTTTATGTGTCATTAAAAATCAGCATAACTCCACCTGATGAATACAGCCTCCAACCAAACACCACCACACCTCTGGATTGTTTAAGAACATCAGAACATGAACATGTGTTCTCTGGGTTCCTCTGACTATTTTCTGGGTCCCTCTCACATGTTTTTTGGTCTCTCGAGGTTCGGATCTGTTCTGACTGAAAGACTGATTCAAATAAATAATTTCTTCATTCAGTCATGGCTGAATGTCTCAAATTGTTGATTTTAATTCATTTGTTCTTTTTTTTGTAGATTCAGCCGACATACAAACTGTTTGTTCAGGTTTTTTACAGTTTAAGGAAATACTGAATCGGTTTGATCCAGTCACAGACATGTCTTTATTTTACATGACTAACATAAGAATTTATTTATATATATTGTTATGTATGTATATATATGATATGATATAATGAAGGAAATCACAAACATCTAATTTATTCATTATTTATATATTGTATAATATATTCATATGTGTATATATATACTGATAAACACACGGCTGGTTTTAAATGAGATGATCAGTTAAAAATCTTCATGATTCAGGTACCAGATGAACAACGAGTCATTGTAGGTTATCTGAAGGTTGTGTGTGTGTGTGTGTGTTCGTGTGTGTGTGTGAAGCAGCTGACTCGACTCTTCACTCTGTTGTTGCTCAAACAGTAAAAACTGGTTTTAATATTTTTGTTTTCACTGAAACCAAAACATCAAACAGCTGATCCAGAGTCAGCTCTCACGCTGATCCATAGTCAGCTATCTATAATGGTAAAATAAAATAACATCTATGATCTATAAAGTTAAAATAATATAACACCTATAATCTATAATGGTAAAATAAAATAACATCTATAATGTATAATAGTAAAAATAATATAACATCTATAATCTATAATGTTAAAATAATATAACCTATAATCTATAATTGTAAAATAAAATAACATCTATAATCTATAAAGTTAAAATAATATAACACCTATAACCTATAATGGTAAAATAAAATAACATCTATAATGTATAATATTAAAATAATATAACATCTATAATCTATAATGTTAGAATAATATAACATCTATAATCTTTAATGGTAAAATAATATAACATCTATAATCTATAATAGTAAAATAATATAACACCTGTAATCTATAATGCTAAACTAATATAACATTTATAATCTATAATGCTAAAATAATATAACATCTATAATCTATAATACTAAAATAAAATAACATCTATAATCTATAATGCTAAACTAATATAACATCTATAATCTATAATGCTAAAATAATATAACATCTATAATCTATAATACTAAAATAAAATAACATCTATAATCTATAATGCTAAACTAATATAACATCTATAATCTATAATACTAAAATAAAATAACATCTATAATCTATAATACTAAAATAAAATAACATCTATAATCTATAATGCTAAAATAATATTCAGTTATCTCATGACACTTTTCATGCAGAGCAGGTCAGACCGTACTCTTTATAATATTATTTACAGAGACCAACAGTTCAACCATTAACAGGCACTTGGCTACGATGGCGAGGAAAAACGTCCTTTTAACAGGCAGAAACCTCAAACAGACCCAAGCTCATTGGTAGATGGTCAAGTATATATTGGTAGTGTGTATATATATATATATATATATATATATATATATATATATATATATATATATATATATATATATATAATGTTAAAATAAAATAACATCTATAAACTATAATGGTAAAATAATATTACATCTATAATCTATAATGGTAAAATAATATTACATGTATAATCTAAAATGGTAAAATAATATAACATCTATAATCTATAAGGTTAAAATAATATAACATCTATAATCTAAAATGGTAAATATTATAGACCATTTTCTGTAACCACTTATCCTCATCAGGATCATGGTGGGGCTAGAGCATTCATTTTCACTGTTGGGTTTGGGTTTATTGCATGAACATGGTTATTATGAACTTAAAAAATGGCTTCATTAATATTGAATGCATAAACCTGGTTAGTAGTGGAAGCACATTGAGAGTACTATTACATAAATCTTATTACTTGCTTCACATTAAGTTTATTAGTTAATTTATATTAAACCTATGTAATTCAAATGGATGGAAATGTTTCTACGCAATTGAAAAGTCCTGCATTTTGGCCTAAATTGTTTTTTAGTGTATAATGGTAAAATAATATAACATCTAAAATCTATAATGTTGAAATAATATAACATCTATAATCTAAAATGTTAAAATTATGTGACATTTATAATCTATAATGTTAAAATAATATAAAATCTATAATCTATAATGATAAAATAATATAACGTCTATAATCTATAATGGTAAAATAATATAACACCTATAATCTGTAATGTTAAAATAATATAACATCTATAATCTATAATGTTAAAATAATATAACACCTATAATCTGTAATGTTAAAATAATATAACATCTATAATGTTAACATAATATAACACCTATAATCTGTAATGTTAAAATAATATAACATCTATAATCTATAATTGTAAAATAATATAACATCTATAATGTTAAAATAATATAACACCTATAATCTGTAATGTTAAAATAATGTAACATGTATAATCTAAAATGTTAAAATGATATAAAATCTATAATCTATAATGGTAAAATAATATAACACCTATAATCTGCAATGTTAAAATAATATAACATCTATAATCTAAAATGTTAAAATTATATGCCATTTATAATCTATAATGTTAAAATAATATAACATCTATAATCTAAAATGTTAAAATTATGTAACATTTCTAATCTACAATGTTAAAATAATATAACATCTGTAATCTATGATGGTAAAATAATGAAGCATCTATAATATAATATAAAATATGTAATAACATCTATAAAATATATATTAACATCTATAATCTATAAAGCTCTCTGAAGAGCTGGAGGAACTGGATTCATCAGCAGATGATTTTCTCCATGAGTCCATTGATTGTTTGGTTTATAAAAATTCTGAAAATAGTGAGAAATTATGTCACAATTACCCAGAATTAAAAGTGACATCATCACAATGTTTGTTTAGTCCAACCTCGATATGAATACAACATTCAAATGATTCAAAGGTAAAGCAGCAAATCTGAAAAAAAATGACTTGCTTCATTTCCTGGAGTAGTCGGCTTCCTGTCATTAAAACCAAACAAGAAGAAGTTTTCTGGTGGAGGTCAGCTGACTAGCCTTCCTGTCTTGCTATCTGTTTGTCTGCAGGACACGAAGCAGTTCGACCCATTCCAGGAGTGGACAGATGGTTACGTCCGGTTCATCTACAGCGGTGAGAAACTACAGAGTATTAATATCAAACATATGATAAGTGTTATTGATTATCATTCTGTAACAAACAACAGAGTGGGTCAATTATTATCCATTTGACATAATTATTAATAATTATAATAACAGACATAAACAGAGCTAAACTCAGCTAAAAGAGATGAACTATCAGCTAACAGAGTTTAACATTTAACTGAGACATTGCCATGGTCAGGCTAATTTAAAGGGGTGTGGTGGTTCTGTTGGTGAACACACTCTTTAAGCTAAGTGTTGTTTGTTTTTAGCTGAAGATAAGAATGCTCAGAGACATCTTTCCGGCTGGGCGATGAGAAACACCAACAACCACAACTGTCAGATTCTGAAGAAGTCATGTCTCGGCGTGGTGGTCTGTTCTCGAGGCTGCACACTGCCCGATGGCTCCAGACTTCAGCTCCGCCCTGCCATCTGTGACAAGGCCCGGCAGAAGCAGCAGAGTAAGAAAGAAAAGACAGAAGCTGTTCATTCTCCACCTGCGTCAGCATTTACCTAACTGGATTCTGTGCCTTTCAGAGAAGCTGTGTCCGAGCTGTAACGCCACTCTGGAGTTGCTGCCATGTCGTGGTCACAGCGGTTACCCCGTCACCAACTTCTGGAGAGTTGACGGAAAGGCCATCTTCTTCCAGGTCACCCCCTTTACCCTCTACTGACTCCTCAGCTCAGCCAACACACAGAAAGGCTACCATGCTAAACACGCTAACAGAATAAAACATGGTATCTAGCAGATCCTAAGGTCTAAACTATTTACTGCTGTTGTGGTCTTTCAGGCTAAAGGCGTTCATGATCATCCCAGACCAGAGTCCAAGTCCGAGACTGAAGCCAGAAGAAGCTCAGTTAAGAGACGAGTCAGCTCGCCACCGTTCACGCCCAAGAGACGACTCATCGAAACACAGGTCAACAACGACAAACAACGGCAGCTGTTTGTTCTCGTTGTTTCCTGTTAGTTTCTTTTTTGTTTTCTGTTTGCTTACTTGTTTGTTTGTTGTTTCCTATTGCAGGCTCTGGGCCCCGCCCTTCTCTCCTGTGTCGATCCATCAGACAGAATCTCCTTCATAGAGCCAAATTTCCCGCAGCATTACCCAGCATTCCAGAGCCCAGAGCCCTACTACAACCCCCATAATGCACTAGGAGATGCCCCACCCACACTTCAGAAACCAGCCAATCCCAGGCTTTACATGGGCCGGCCTGGCTACGAGTTTCAAGGATACCTGACCTCACCTTCATATCCCATGACCTCTGATCTCTGTGACCCCAGGTCAGCCTCACACAGTCTAAACCAGATCCTGAACAGGCCTAAACTGGTCCTAGTTGTTTAAACAAACCAGACTTCAGATTGTAATAATCTAAACCACATGTAGACAGTCAAGTCTCATCTAGATCCTGGTTTTTGTGCAGGGTGGCCCCAGTCCTGGGTTCCTCTTCTTCCTCCACTTCATCGTCGGCTCCTCTCTCCTCCTCCTCCTCATCCTTCGACCCCCAGACGAAGCCTCCTGCAGGCTGGAAGGACCTGCTGAAGAGCTCCGCCCCCTACGGCGACAACCACCACTACTACAGTGCCGAGTACCCCTGCCGATACCCCAGCAACGCCCCAGGGTCGCCCGCAGCGCTGCAAACCATCATCACCACCACAACCAAGGTCAGTAGAGTTCATCAGGAGGGTCTAATGCAGAGAGCAGAGCTTAGATCTGAAGGCTGTGAACAAATGAGAAGAGAGTAATGTCTCCAGGAATGGGCGTGTCACTTTCTTTAGGGTCACCAGAAGTCATGTGTGTCACTTCCTTTAGTGAAGTCAGGTGTGTAAGGTGTGTCGCGTCTTATTTGTTGAATTGGACACCTTGAAAGATGTAGCAGCAGGACCGTGAAACCTGACTGTCACATTCATACTGATCCTACTCCTCAGGTCTCCTATCAGCCCTGTCCAAAGCCTCCTGCGGCGCTTCCTTCCTACCAGTCCTGTCCTAAACCTCCTGCCGGCCTCCCGTCCTACCAGCCATGCGCTCCACCCAAACCACCAGGCCTCCCTGGCTGCTCCTCCCTGATGGACGACGCTTCCTCCTCCTCGTACTCCACCGAGGTGAAGGTGACAGAGGAGTCGGGTGGAGTCATCAAGTCTCTGTCATTTCAGCCCGAACCTCTGCAGACCAAAACAGAGCGAGCTGACAGCTACGACTACCGCTACGCCTACCCCAACACATACCGCTATGACGACTATTGACACAGTACTACCCTACTGCTGTTACCATGACTACTGTTACCATGACTACTGCTACACCTACCCCAACATAATGCTAACGCAGCATTACTATGACAACTGCTATCATGACTACTATTACCACGGCTACTGTTACCATGACTACTATTACCATGACTACTGTTACCACGACTACTGTTATCATGACTACCGGTGTGAGCAAATGCCACTGTTGAACAGATCTGAACAGATTGAACTACTGTGACTGGATGATGGTTCAGGTGCTCTGAGGATCTGGATCATCAGGACAAAATTCAAACTGAACAAAAACTTTGGTCCATGAGAAACTTTCTGAAAACATGAAAGTTTTTTCATGTACTTTCATCCCAAAGGAAGCTGTTCCATCTGCCATGTGCCAGCTCTGGTTTCCCTCTGGAGCCCCTTTCAGAACCAGAACCAGGACTCTGCTGGACCTGAAGACCTTAACTGAAGGATTGGCTTGCTTTCAGCTACATCTCTTGGCCTTCTTCAGCAAAGGGAGTTTCATGGTTTTGTCTGTTGGGTCTCGTGATACTAACCTCACTGGCATGAAGAAGACCATGTGCTGGGGCTGAAAGCTGGAGATCATTTGAAATTAGAAAGTGTGTTTTGTGCCCTGTTTTCTGATCGGCATTAAAAATATAAAATATTCGCTGTCACTGCATTCAGAAAGGATCTTTTATTTATTGAACCTGTTGCTGAATCAAATGTCATCACCTGTGAACTGTGTCACATTAAACTGTTGGTGTGTCCAACGCTTGTTTTCTCTTCATGTGAACATATGAAACTGTTTAACCAATTCATGACTGATGGTGACTGATGATGACCAAAAAGACGTTTTCTTGACCGGTTTTCATTACCCCCGACAGGCTAACAGGTTCAGCTCTGCTAGCTTTCTGTCTGTTCTTGACTTCTTTGTTGGTTTTAAGACAGCAGATGGAATGCTGGGATCCAAAACCAAATTTGTGCTACTCATAAAACACCTATTTTAGCCAGCAAACTGCTAACGCTAATGCCTAGCAGTAAGCATCAACACTTCCAGCACATGAACACAATATGTGTAAAGAATGATTGAACCAAAACAAACGTTTAGATAATTTACAGGAAGTTAGATATATTAGTATCCAGATCCAGAGCTTCTGTGTCAAACTTGAGACCCAGTCTCATGTAGAGGCTGATGTAAAATCACATTCTGGTCGTCATGGTGTCAAGACCATCCACAGGTGGACCCGTGTCTCCTCCCAGGTCCGGAGCTTCAGAGTGAGAACCCTGCAGCAGAGGATCAAAGGGCTGGTGTTTGGACGTCGGCTGGTTTCAGTCTGTATGAGTAATAAATGTTGTTTTGACAAGAACGCGTCAGGACAGGAGAGACTCCGCCGTCCTCACGGTGAACCTTTAAGACTGCTTGTTCCTCCTCCTCTCTTTCACTAGCTTCCATTAAAATCACTCGTTCCTTTGCCCTTTTCCTCATCTCACTCGTTACCTGCCCTCCAGTTTACATAACGTCATTCACTACATCATGTTCACATTCAGAGGCAGGCGGGCTCCACCACCCACCCTGTCACCTGTCACACCTGAAGCTTCAATAAAGTTTGATTCAATTCAGAAAATAAAAGGCTGTTCAGGGACAACACCAAGTGAGAGCTCAGGTGAGAGTCCTACTACAGGTGAGAGCTCAGGTCCAACTACAGGTGAGAGCTCAGGTGAGAGTCCAACTACCGGTGAGAGCTCAGGTGAGAGTCCAACTACAGGTGAGAGTCAAACTACAGGTGAGAGTCAAACTACAGGTGAGAATCCAAGGTGAGAGTCCAAATACAGGTAAGTGTCCAGCTACAGGTGAGAGTCCAAATACAGGTAAGGGTCCAGCTACAGCTGAGAACTCAGGTGCGTGTGTTAGCATGCTGATGTTAGCAATTAGCTGTGTGTGATCAACGTTATGTTTCTATCCTGTCCTCTTATTGGCTGACGTTTGAAATGTGTTTTCTGACATCAGATAAAATGTTTTGAAACTTCAGCGGCTCTCAGCTCGTCAGCCAACGCCTCACCTGTCTCTCACCTGTAAACCAGGTGAGCTGAGTACAGATAATCTTGAGCTGTGTAATTCTATCCTTTCACCAACAATCACCTCATCCTGTCTTCTTATCGTCTTATCTTCTGTTTCTTCTTTGCTGATCTACATCACTGCTTTTTCACACGCAAATCATTTCATCCCTTGCCTTCTTCTTCTTCTTCTGCGCTAAATAAATCATCCCGTCTGCTGACACGAGATACCTTTACAAACATCCACACATCTGCCCCTCCATCCACCCATCCCCTCACTCTGATGTGGCTCCGCACTAATGGATGTTTTCAATTTGATGCTACATGGTCATGATTTACAACAGAGACAGACAGACAGACAGACAGACAGACATATTTGTCCTCTGTCCTCCAGTGTCTGTCCACACTTGGGGGGGGGGCAAACTACCATTTTGGGTTCGGGATGCAGACACGGTCAACACTTTTAAGAGTAGACTTAAGACTTTCCTTTTTGATAGAGCTTATAGTTAGTGCTGGCTCAGGTCATCCCTTAGTTATGCTGCTATAGGACTAAACTGCCAGGGGACTCCCCCCTCCCTCCCTCCCTCCCTCCCTCTCTCCCTCCCTCCCTCCCTCTCTCCCTCCCTCCCTCTCTCTCCCTCTCTTTCTCTCTCTCTCTCTCTCAGGGTTGTGCCTAGTCAGGCAAGGTATTGATTGAAGATGTAGTCACATCTCCCTTTACTAAACATTCTACTCCCCCCCCCTCAGAGTTTCTGTGCTCTCTCGTCCAGCAGGTTCTCATGGATCGTGGCTGCTGCTGTGGTCCTGCATGATGTCCACTACATATATTATTACTGACATTATTGTTACCATATCTCCATTACAGTTTATAGTTAATTAATGACTTGCTGCTGCTGTGCATCTGTGTCTCTCTATCTCTATCACAGGCTCCACTGCTAATCATTTTATCATTCATTGTAATTCATTGTCATTTTATTATTCATTGTAATTGTACAATATGTTTGTGTTGAGTTGTTCTGTACACGTGACATCTATTGCACGTCTGTCCATCCTGGGAGAGGGATCCCTCCTCTGTGGCTCTTCCTGAGGTTTCTTCCACCATTTTTCTCTGTTAAAAAGGTTTTTTGTGGGCAAGTTTTTCCTCACTCGAACCGAGGGTCTAAGGACAGACGGTGTCACTCCCTGTAAAGATTGTAAAGCCCTCCGAGGCAAAATGTGTTTTGTTAATTTGGGCTATACAAATAAAATTTGATTTGATTTGATCTGAACTTTCTTTCTCTCTTCTGACACCGCCGGAGCAGAGTGCTTCCTGTTTCATCCAGTCTATGAGTGACTGAGAGGGCTGCTACAGTCATCTATGTCCGGGCCTCACTGATTACCGAACAGAACCAGAACTTTATTCAAACTGGATCAGATTTTATACACAATATATTTGCTGCTTTTCCCTCTGATGTCCTTCAACTGCTCAGCTTCAACTCTCTGTGATTTACACAGTTTAGCAGTCGGACCGGACCGGGTTGGAGCACAGCCTCTGAGACCAACAGGGAATAACGTTACAGTACCGAGGTGATTTACAGACTTTATGATGGAAACATTGATAAGTAGTGACGCGCTAACTGTGGTTAGCTCGGTCAGCTGTGTAGCTAACTGAACTGACTCAGCCCGGGATGCCAGGAGCCAAACCCGGCAAGAAAACCACCTCGGGAGGCTGCTGTATTCCCTGTTAGACTGGACACCGCTGGGTTCAGAGGTTCTGTTCGGTCCGGCCGTGTTCACTGGAAGGTAGACGCTGATGCTAGCTTGTCGTTCAAACAATGATTCAGCCTCAGTATCCAGAACAAGTTTCCCTCCATGAGCTGGAGAAGAGCCAGAAGATGGACGGATGAGGGTGGAGGATGGTGGAGGCCCCTATAAACAAATATCTGCTGCAGAAAGAAATGAAAATCATATCAGCTTCAAACGCAAAGAAGCAAAACTTTGGAAACAAAATAAAAAAGATAAAAAATTATGGAACTGCACAAACACACCGTGTGTGTGTGTGTGTGTGTGTGTGTGTGTCTGTGTCTGTGTGTGTGTGTGTGTGTGTTGATCCTGGCTGTGTTTCGTGCCGTGAGAAGTCTTATCGGTCGACTCATACAAACGTCTTCTTAAAGAGACAGGACAGTGCCGGTGTGATGAGTATCTGCTCGGCTCTGATAGCATCTGGCTCAGTTAGCATTGCACTCTGTTAGCATCTGGCTCAGTTAGCATTGCACTCTGTTAGCATCTGGCTCTGATAGCATCTCTCAGCCTGTTTACAGCTCTGTGGAACATCAGGATATTTTTGTGACTCAAACGTTGATAAGACGTTGATCCAGCAGCTGGAGGATCTTTGACGTGTTTCCTGTTTCCTGCTGTATATTTGTAGTTCAGCAGAGCTCTATGAGTGTCTGACCTCTGTGTCACAGAGACAGGTGGTCCGGTCTTGTACCTGGACTCTGTCTTGACGTGACCTGAAACCTGAATGAACATTAATGGAGCAGGTTACCCATCATGCATTGGGCTCTAACACACCAGTGACTTAAAGCTGTAACTTCCTGTCTGCTGATGTCATCATGTCATGAATCAACCAATCATCTGGCGCTCCATGACCACATCCTGACGTCCAGTCATGTTTGTTCCTGAAACGTTGTGGCCCTGCTGCATGCTGGGAAACATCACCTGACCTGTGGTTGTTTATTTGGATCAAACCAGTCGTACCTGTTGCCTTTTAATCTGCGTGTTTGTCCTCCGGCTGTATCTCTTCTTCATCTCTTCTTTATCTTCTTCATCTCATCTTTATCTTCTTCGTCTCTTCATCATCAACGCTGTCAGACTCTTACAAACATCACGTACGCATCAAGACCGTCATGGCCGCCGCCAGCAGCAACAGCAACATGCTGGTGTCTTTGAAGTGTCTTCAAAACAAACTGCTGCTGGAGCCAACGGACGAGTCGCAACGCAACTAACATAAACTACACAGCCAGCACAGGGCAACGGGGCAGCAGAGGGCAACGGGGCAGCACAGGGCAATGGGGCAGCAAAGGGCAACAGGGCGGCACAGGGCAACATGGCGGCACAGGGCAACATGGCAGCACAGGGCAACGGTCCAGGTCCAGGTCCAGGACAAGGTCCAGGTCCAGGTCCAGGTCCAGGACCAGGTCCAGTGTGAGGTCTGTGAGTGTCCCCTGTGCAGGGAGCAGCAGCTGTTTCTTCTTCTGCTGTTTTGACAGAACAGGAAGTGTTTGTGGTTGACTGAAAAAGAATGAAGTTTATCTTTAAAGACACGAAACCCGACTGGCGGGACGAGTCCGGACCTGAGGAGGAGGAGGGGGAGGAGGAGGAGGAGAGGAGGAGGGAGCACATCAGATAATGTGGAAGTCATGAAGAAGTCACACTGATGAACCAAAACATTCCACGGTTACTCACACAGCAGAGGTTATTTAAAGGTTATTATAACGTTAATAAAGGGTTATGGTGACATGTAAACAAACACTTCTTCTGTGGTTTAATGTTCTTCTGTGGTTTAATGATGTTCTTCTTCTGTGGTTTAATGTTCTTTTGTGGTTTAATGATGTTCTTCTTCTGTGGTTTAATGATGTTCTTTTGTGGTTTAATGATGTTCTTCTTCTGTGGTTTAATGATGTTCTGTAGTTTAATGATGTTCTTCTGTGGTTTAATGATGTTCTTCTTCTGTGGTTTAATGATGTTCTTCTTCTGTAGTTTAATGTTCTTCTTCTGTGGTTTAAATCTACAGAAGAAGAAGAAACAAAGAAACTGTTTTAATTTGGAAACAAACAGATTAAAAGATTTAATCCAGAATCAGTAAACAGAGAAACACACACACACACACACACACACACACACGCACACACGCATACACATATACATAGCCCCCAGACACTATGCTAAACTAAGCTAGCTGTTTCCAGCCACTATGCTAAGCTAAGCTAAGCAGCAGTCAGACTGACTGAACTGTCCCTTTAAATAACGAGTTGTCCTATTGGGTGAAAACTGTCCAATCAGAAGTGATAGTAGTTTTTATGTGAAGCAGTCACATGACTCATGGAGAGCAGAAACAATAAACAGTTCATGTCCTGATCACACCTGAGATCTGTGACTCACCTGTTTAACAAGAAGTCACTGATCTGACCCCAGATCTGCTGCACATTCTCTACCTGTCTGTCTGTCTACCAGTCTGTCTGTTCACCTGTCTGTCTGTTTATCTACCTGTCTGTCTGTCTACCAATCTGTCTGTCTACCAGTCTGTCTGTTCACCTGTCTGTTTATCTACCTGTCTGTTTCCTGTCTGTTACCTGTCTGTCTCTCTCTGTACCTGTCTGTCTGTGTTGAGATAATCAAAGTAAACAGTGATAACGTCTCTCGGTGGCTCTGCAGGTATCTTTGGTTCAGGTGTGTCACTCAGGTGTGTTACCTGCACGCAGTCACATGATGGATGCTGTTTCTTTGTCCTCCGCACTGATCCGCAGCAGGAATGTCAGCTACGCTAACTACGCTAGCTACGCTAACACACACACACACACACACACACACACACACACACACACACACACACAAACAATCACACACCTGTGATCACATGACTGCCCTCAGCACTGGTATAAACTCAGGTGTTTCTAATCACACTAATTAAGGCTCTGTTCCATTCAGCTCAAACAGTTTCTGCTGCACGAAATGGAACTGAGCCTTATTTAGTGTACCTGTGATGACCTGTCAAGATGGCTGGTGTTAAACAGGTGTGTAGTCTTTTTCTGGTGGTCACAGGTAAAGGAAACATGGATACACCTGAGGCAGACATCACCTGACTGACGGACACATCCAAACATGAATCGGTCCTGATTAAAGACCCAAAGAGAGTTTTCACTGAGTCAGACTTACCTGATCAGAATCACCTGATCATGTTATCTGATGATGTCATCAGGTGAGGATTAAAGACATCCTTTGATCTGATAATCATCAGCTGACTGTTAGTAAACAAGATGGAGGATGGATGGGGGCGAGACGGCAACATGGGGGCAACAAAACCCCGTTAGAACCACAGAAGAAGAGACTAAACCCCGCCAGAACCACAGAAGAAGAGACTAAACCCGTCAGAACCACAGAAGAAGAGACTAAACCCTGTTAGAACCACAGAAGAAGGGTTGGAAGAAGAGACTATAAACCCATCAGAACCACAGAAGAAGAGACTTTGGCGTTGGGTCAGACGGGCTCTTGTGTTGTTGGAGTTAATGAGCCGATAAAAACACACAACAAGCAGAGTGTTTGATCCAAACACACACACACACACACACACACACACGCACACACACACAGGTAACCTGAGAGTGGCACATACACCTGGACACTCACCTGTACCTGTGCTGTTAGCTGTAAACACAGAAAGTCATCCATCACTTTCTCCTTCACACTGAACAATAAGTCAGCTGAGTACACGTCAGTACGACTATAGTACACGTCGGTGCGACTATAGTACACATCGGTACGACTATAGTACAGGTCGGTATGACTAAAGTACGACTAAAGTACACGTTGGTACGACTATAGTACACGTCGGTACGACTATAGTACACGTCGGTACAACTATAGTACACGTTGGTACGACTAAAGTACACGTCGGTATGACTAAAGTACAACTAAAGTACACGTCGGTACGACTATAGTACACATCAGTACGACTAAAGTACACATCAGTACGACTAAAGTACACATCGGTACGACTTAAGTACACGTCAGTGCGACTATAGTACACGTCGGTATGACTAAAGTACACGTCGTTATGACTAAAGTACACGTCAGTATGATTATAGTACACGTCGGTATGACTAAAGTACGACTAAAGTACACGTCAGTACGACTAAAGTACATGTCGGTACGACTAAAGTACACGTCAGTACGACTAAGGTACACGTCGGTATGACTATAGTACACGTCGGTATGACTAAAGTACACGTCGGTATGACTATAGTACACGTCGGTACAACTAAAGTACACGTCAGTACAACTAAAGTACGACTAAAGTACACAACGGTACGACTAAAGTACACGTCGGTACGACTACAGTACACGTCAGTACAACTAAAGTACACGTTGGTATGACTATAGTACATGCTATCAACAGAATGAGGAACTTAAGAAGAGTGAGACTAACGAGGGACAGGGAACAACAATCATCAAAAACTGGCGGGAAGACACAACAAAAGCAGGAAGTAGAAATAGCACACAGAGAGGGAAGAACTACAAAATAAAACAGGAAACTCAAAACCAGGACATCAAAAAACATTGTTAACTCACGATGATGATCTTTAATTACAAGTACTTTAACTTAACTAAGTACATGTTTGAATGCAGTACACTGAGGCATTGGTACTTTTCTTTTGAGTATAAGTACATGTTTGAATGCAGTACACTGTGGCATTAGTACTTTTCTTTTGAGTATAAGTACATGTTTAAATGCAGTACACTGAGGCATTAGTACTTTTCTTTTGAGTATAAGTACATGTTTGAATGCAGTACACTGAGGCATTAGTACTTTTGGTGAAGTAAAAGATGTGAGTACTTGTTGAATGTTTTTCGCTGGTCTAACTTTGTCAGCTCTGTCGTGAGCGCGATGTTTGAGTGTGGAGGAGGTGGAGGGAGCAGCAGTGAGGAGATGAAAAGGAGGAGAGGAGGTGAGCAGGTGGGCTTTAACCACTGAGACACAACAAGAGAGCATTAGGAGGACAGAGGGAATGTGGACGAGCTGAAAGATGAAAGCAGAGTGGCAAAGAAGAGGAGGAGGAGGAGGAGGAGGAGGAGGAGGAGGAGGAGGAAACAAGAGGAGCTCAAGGACACAAAAGGATCAAACGTCACTGTGGAAATCCTAAATATCAGACAAATGCAGGTTGAACTGTCTGTTCAGCCGTCCACTTATTTCTGGCCACTTACTGTTAGCTGTATGATGTATGTCCACATGCTGCTGGTGACAGACGTTTCCTCTCAAACATTCGTCTGAGATTTTAAATGTTAAATTAAAAATCTGAAACCAAAGTAAAATAATTAATAATGAATAATAATAAGTAATAATGAATCATTAATGAATTAAATAGTTCAGAAAATAGAAACTTTACTGTCATTTTGGTTTGACTTACAATGAGTTTCAGGTTTGTTCTCTGCTGTCTTGGACTCATAATATCTGTAAAGGTCTAATTTTATTTTATATTTATGATTTTATGAGTTGCTGTATCAGGTGAATTTCTCCACTGTGGATCAATAATCAATAAATGTTTTTGGTTTGCAGGTGAATAAATGTGTTAATTCTTTTATTGTTTCTTTTATTTAATCCATTGCACCAGACCTCATTAAAAATCAATAAAGAAAAGAGAAACATTTGGTCATTTTTCACCTTTGGTTTCAACCTGCAGCTCCTTGTCCTTCTCCTCCGTCTCATCTCCTTTTCCTTCTTCTCCTTCCTCTTCCCCCTGTCAGGTTAAGATGAAAGGAGCAGTCATGGAGGAGAAGGGTTGAGGACACCAGCTGCTTCGTCTGATTTAACGTCACTAAAATCACTCAAACACTCAAACATGCAGCCCACTGATCCTCCTCCTCCTCCTCCTCCTCCTCCTCTTCTTCTCTGATATGACACTTTGTTTTCAGTCTGTCAGTTATGTTACTATGTAAATGTTAATCTTCAGTCTGTTTTGAATAAACAGGAAATGTCAGATTATTTTTATTTTGAAAAGAAATATATTTTATTTCAGAATAAAAACACAAAATTCTTTAATTTAAAATTATTTTATGATCATCATGAGGTCTGACCTCCACATAAGGAAGGAAGCATGAAGCAGCAGCTGGCGTGTTGTGTTGGTGTCACAGGTTTGAACCCAGTCTCAGGTGTTTATTGGTGCAGCAGCACCACCTGCTGTTCAAACATGTTCACTGCAGTCTGAACTCACTGAGCCATGGTTTCAACAAATCACGTGACAGGAAACAAACAAACAAACAACCAACCTCAATAAGGGTGACTGGTTTGATTCCCTGTTCCCCCTGCCCAGTTGAAAGGTCCTTGAGTAAGAGAACGCCAAATGGGTCCTGATGGCCATCGCTGCACGTGGTTGGTATCATTTATTACTTAGGGTTTACTTAGCATGGGCTCATGTGTGGGCTCTGTGTGATGGTTTTCAGGTGTGAAAAGGCAACAGAATATCAGACCAACCTGATACCAAACTACCACCAGGACAAACTACAAGTGAATGTTGAAGACAAAAAGACAAAGATCTGACAACAAAGCTTCATGTGCTTCATTTTGATTTATTTCTGAAAACCTTCAGATGCAGCAGAGTGAGAAATCATCAGCTGACTGGATGTTGTGCTGTTTAGTTGAAGCAGGTTCAGTTTCCAGTGGAAGACGTCGTGAAGCTACAACTTTGACTTGAAAATCATTTTCATCACTGTTACATCAACAACGACCCAGTTAGAGTTTCAAACCTCAGATAATATTTGTATTTAGTGTTAACAGTTACATGCTGATGGAAATCATGGCCCAAACCTTTATACTGAACTGATGTCATGATGAACCCTAACCCATTTCAGCATCACACTATTCATTTAACCCTTTAACACCCACTCTGTTTTAGCCCACCTTAATAAAGTTTTATTTTATTTTCATTCATTACAGAAACATCATGAATTCATTGTTGAGTTGAACCCCAGGTCGATGGATATATTAAAAGCACAATGGGACAATCTGGACCCTCAATCTTTGAATGAGACTTGGAACACAGTCCTTGATCAAGTCCTCTGACATTCACCTGGCTTCATGCAGTTCAGGTGTAACTTGAACAAAAGCCAATAAGTATAAATAATTTGCTTGTTGTCTTACCCTGTTCAAGAGAATCTAATTTACTGTGAGAGAAAAATCTGACCATTACAGGGAAATATGAATGCCTTTATATCCAGTTTTAAAAAAGGTTGGTGAACCTTCACCAGTTTCTTGAAATGATATCAGATCATTTCATCACTAAATGTACGGCTCTTTTCTTGACCTGGTTTATTCACCATATACAGAAACTTCATCACTGCAGCTCTAGATTGTTCTGCACATTGTAATGCTGATGATAATGTTTTATATGTCACCTTTTAACTGCTTGATGTGATGGAAGACTTTTGGGCAATCATGGCTTATTTCAGAGAGCGGGCGTTTTTATTGGCTGTTCAACAAATGCAGGTCCATGTGCATGTCCCTTCAGATGGTGAACGTCTGAGTCAATGGTGGAAATTCCTGTGATATTTGCGATAACTCCGTATCGAACAGGAGGGGCAGTGGGTGTGTGGTGTACTAGCCATCCAGCTTTCTTGAACAAAGCTCAGCATGTCCAATGTGGATGGACCAGGGTCTTGGTGAGTCTCGTGCCATGGAGACAAGTCCTATGAAAATGTTTCTGTCTGAGTACATCATGGCCACCATTAAACAGACTTCCTGTTTAAATCATCACACATTCATGTTCATGTTCTGTCAGTCAGTGGGTGTTCAAAGGTTAAAAGGGAAAGAAGAACAAACTGAAGATCTGTACTCATCCTCCAGGTGTTCCCCTTTCCCCACTCAACAACCTGAAAAATGAATCACATGTACATTTAATGAACAGGCAGTCAATTAACGAGCTGGAAGGAAACAGTTAATTTCATGTTGTGCTGTCATTTGTTCATCTGGAAGACGCCTTATTGCTCTCAGCAGAATGTTTTAATGTGACACATGAACGCATCGCTTCCTGATGTCATGCTGATCTCATTAAAAAAAGTCACATAACTTCAGAGTTGTGCCTGATTGGTTGTCCTGTCTCCTCAGCCCTCCTCCTCCTGCCTCAGACCAGAACCCACCTGTGAGATCATCCTCAGCTTCTCCCTGTTGGAGTACTTCCTGTGTGATGTCATTTCCCTGCCTTGTGATGTTACATGATGTGACGACGCGATCGACTCGAATGATTCATTCTCTCCGTGCATCAGCTTACTGTAACCTGTCGTGCTGCTGGTGGTTGGCAGGCTCTTCCTCCTGCAGGGGGGAGGCGGAGTGGATGGAGAGGAGGACAGGAGGTAAGACAGGGAGGAGAGCGAAAGATGGGAAGGGGTGAGGGAGGGGGAGGAGAGGAGGAGCAGGGCCTGGGAGCCTCCTGGTGCCTCTTGGTGGAGACTGGAGGAGCTGCAGGAAGCTGCTGATGAACCCTGAAGGGGTCTGAGCAGGGGGGGAGTGGAGGAGCTCAGAGGAGGTGGTGGACATGCATACACCTCCTCTTCCTTCTCTTGTTTGTGGCCTCCCCCTTCTCTCCTTCTCTCCTCCTGTCCTCCCGGACCCCCCTCCTGACACCAGCCTGTCACAGCCTGAGCAGAGTGCCTCCTGCGGGGAGCAGGAGGCCGCGAGCGGCGGAGGGGTAAGGTGAAGGAGCTGACCTTCTGCAGGGGTGTCCAGTGGGTGAAAATGTGAGGGGGGCTCAAGCTGGGGGGTAGGGAGAGTCTGTGTGAGGAAGAGGAGGGTGAAGGAGTGTCTGGTTGATCCTGGTAGATACTGAACACTGTGTCTCCTCCTATTCCATCACTGCTCCCACCTTCTCCTGCTCTGCTGCTGCCAGGAAACAGTTGTCTAGACAACGGCCCACCTCCTCCCTCTCCTCCTCCCCCTCCCTCCCTCCTGTTCAGTAGTGATGCAGGGTACGCCCTGGGTTTGGTTTCCAGGCTCTTTGATTGGACGTAGTTAACAAGGCCATTGAGGGGACTGATCGAGGAGCGGCGGACAGAGGAGGTGTTGGGTTTTCGGAGGCTGTGGAGGTCGATGACGGTGGAGTAAATGTCCCGCAGGTTGATGACTTTTGTCTTCTTGTCACGGTTCTCATGCAGGACAGCGTTCGCACAGATGAACAGGAAGATCCCAATGCCCATGATGAGAGGGCCGAAGACCTTTAGCCTATCAGAGTACAGATACCTGCAGAGACATTTACCACAGCTAATCAGAGAACAGATACCTGCAGAAACATTTACCACAGCCAATCAGAGAAGAGATACCTGCAAAAACATTTAACACAGCCAATCAGAGAACAGATACCTGCAGAAACATTTAGCACAGCCAATCAGAGAACAGATACATGCAGAGACATTTAACACAGCCAACCAGAGAACAGATACCTGCAGATAGCATACAGTTAGTTTATCAGAGCACACAAAAACAACCAAAGCGATCCAGATCCTTGTAAAGGATCATTGCAACCTCCTATAGAACCACTTAGAACCATATAAAAGTTTTCTCTACAGGACCGTTAGATCCTCCTAAATAACTAAGTGAACCTCCTAAAGAACCACCAGAACATCTTAAGGGACTAGAAGAACTACCTCAATGACCACAACAACCTCTTAAAAGATGCTTCAATTGCCACAAAAATCTAAAACAACCTCCTAAGACTAGAAGCTCCTAAGAAACAATTAGAACCTCATGATAGAAAACTAAAATATCCCCCTCCATGACTATAGAACATTATACAGGACTATAGAACCATCTACAGAACTATAGAACATCGTACAGGACTATAGAACCCCCTACAGAACTATAGAACATTGTACAGGACTATAGAATCACCTACAGAACTATAGAACCCCCTACAGATGATACCTGATTTGGTGGCCTACAACCTGTGGTTGTGATCGGCGCATGCTCTGCTGCGACGATGCCATCTGTACGCTCACTGTCTCTTCATGTCTTGTTGGGTCTCCTCGTGTCTCTCTGGGTTCATCTCTATGTTGAGTTAACGTCTTATCTTGTGGTACGTCTAGTATGCGTAGTACTGTCTGCCACTATGGTTGAAGGCCACCAAGTGATTTGGATCATTGTTATTTTACTGTGGATCGCCACCCGTGACTGTGGCGCGTTGCTACCCGAGATCCGCGGCAACAATGGACTCACCTACACCAGGGATGCTTTGCTACAACTCCGGTACTCCAAACTCTGCAGTATCATGCAAAGTGCCTGATAGAAAGAACCTTCAAGGAGGCCTGCATCATCGCCCTGACTGAAACCTGGCTTGACGAGGCTGTCCTGGACACCGAGGTAGATCTCGACAACTTCACCATCTTCAGTGCGGACCAGACGGGGGAGTCGGGCAAGGACAGAGGTGGAGGGGTCTGTATGTACGTCAACAACAGGTGGTGTAGCAACATCAAAATCCACAACAAGGTCTGTACCCCAAACCTTGAGATGCTGACCCTATCCCTCCGTCCCTTTCATCTCCCAAGGGAATTTCCTGCTGTTGTCGTCAGCTGTGTTTACATTCCGCCCAGATCTAACACCAAGGCTGCTGCCGAGCTAGTAGCTAACGGCACTAACAACATGCAGAGTAAATACCCTGAGGCCCCGGTGTTTATTGTTGGTGACTTTAACAGCTGTAGACTGGACAGTGTTCTGCCGTCGTTTCAGCAGTTTGTGGATATTCCAACGAGAAGGGGAAACATTTTGGACTTGTGCTACGGGAACATAACAGATGTATACACCTGTAGTACTCATCCTCCACTTGGCTTCGCGGACCACAATGTCATCTCCCTGTTTCCACTGTACAGACCAACACTGAAGCGCCACAAGCCCCAGAGCTATAGCGTCAACCAGTGGTCGGAAGACGCCATCACACGACTGCAGGGCTCTCTGGCCTGCACAGACTGGGACATTTTTGGAGGAGAGGGTTTCTACTATCACTGACTATATAAATTTCTGCATCTCAACAACAATAGCAGTAAGTACTTATAAGAGATTTCCAAACTCCAAACCCTGGATCACACACCACATTAACCACAGTTTTAGGGAGAAACGAAAAGCCTTTAAACGACAAGACTGGGCTTCACTCAGGACCATAAGCCGTCAAATCAAAAACGACATCATCACAGCAAAACTCAACTATAGACAGAAATTGGAACAGGAATTCAGCACCATGAACACAAGACAGGCCTTTCAAAAAGTAAGAACTCTCACAGGGTGGGACCCGAAACCTAAAACCACACTTTCAACAATAAATTACCCAGTCTCATTCGCAGACGACCTGAACATATTCTAAACCAGGTTTGACACAAGCAACTGCTCTGAGGACTGCAGGACTCTGCTAGAAACCCTGCCAATCCCAATCCTACAGGACTGCTACAGTACCCACTCTCTGGAAAACATCCACTATCACACCAGTACCCAAAAAACCCCGCCCCTCAGAACTAAATCACTACTGGCCAGTTGCACTCACTTCCATTGTCATGAAATGCCTTGAAAAACTGATACTTAACATCATCCACCCATTTGTTGAACCACATCTGAACATGCATCAGTTTGCCTACAAGGCCAAAAGGGGGACAGAGGATGCTGTGGCATGCCTCCTTCACTCCCTCCTACAGCACATGGAATCACCCAGCAACTTCACCAGAATCCTCTTCATTGATTTCAGTTCTGCGTTTAACACCATCCAGCACCATCAAATGATCAAGAAACTGCACCACCTCAGCATCCCTCCACTCCTCATTCACTGGGTCCACAGTTTCCTCAGCAACAGACCACAGACAGTCAGAGTGGGCACTGCTTCATCCTCCACCATCATCACCAACACAGGAGCCCCACAAGGTTGTGTCCTGAGCCCGTTTCTGTTCACCCTTTACACCAATGTCTGCACCAGCCCCTCACCTGTCACCACATACTGTACATTAAATACTCTGATGACACTGCCATACTTGCACTCCTTAAAGACAATAACTCTGTTTTAAGCTATCAAGACTCCATCTCCCACTTCACACAGTGGTGCACAAACAATCACCTAGGACTCAATGTCAAGAAAACAAAAGAACTGATCATCAACACTTCCAGCATCCATAGCTCAGCACACAACCTCATCCATAACCCCACAATGATCAACGGTGAATCAGTAGATATTGTGGAGTCCATCAAATACCTCGGACTCACCCTGGACAATAAACTGAACTTTGATCATCACACCACTGACATCCACAAACGCTGCCAACAAAGACTCTCTGCCATCCGCAAACTCAAAGCACTATCTGTTGCCCCCCAACTTCTGTTATTACTCTACAAGAGCATAGTCCAACCCGTCATCCTCTACTGTTCAATCTGCTTCTATAACATGTTAACTGCCTCAAATAAGAACATACTGACACGCATCACACACCACGCCTCCAAAATCATTGGTCTCCCACCCCCAATCTCTCAGACCTCAACAATACAGCCATTGCACGCAGAGCTCTCAGTATAGCACACGACCCCGGACACCCCCTCTCATCATTCATACCATCGCGACGCAGATACAGGACCCTAACCTGCAAACATGCTCGCTATGGCAGGAGCTTTGTACCCTCTGCTATAGCAGCCCTAAACAAAGCACCCCGGGGGGTGGGTGCTACGCACAGGACAGGGAGGGTTATATGTGTTTAATGTCTGTGTTTAATCTATCTATCTATCTATCTATCTATCTATCTATCTATCTATCTATCTATCTATCTATCTATCTATCTATCTATCTATCTAATGCATCCCGGGGGCCAGAGCGGGCGACATCGAATCTAATTTAAAACTGCTGGCTAAGGATAAACGTAAATACAGTAAGATTGTTATTCACGTTAGCTTCATAGATAATTGGACACCTTTCTGGGGAAAACCTGGTCTGAGAGACGGCATCCATCCCACTTTGGATGGAGCAGCTCTCATATCTAGAAATATGGCCAAGTTTATTAGTCGACCAAAACCGTGACAACCCAGAGTTGAGACCAGGAAGCAGAGCTGCAGTCTTACACGCTTCTCTGCGCCTCCATTAGAGCAGCCACCCACCCAATCCTTTAGTATAGAGACTGTGTCTGTCCCCGTCCACCTACATTATTTAAAGATAAAACAAACAGAGGAGGAGCTCATCATAAAAACTTAATAAAAATTAAAACAACATCCCTAGCAGTCCAAAATAAGATAATTAAATGTGGACTCTTGAATATCAGGTCCTTGTCCTCTAAAGCGGTTTTAGTCAATGAATTAATATCTGATTATGATATTGATTTATTTTGTCTCACTGAAACCTGGCTGCAGGAGGATGAATATGTTAGTTTAAATGAATCCACTCCTCCCAGTCATTGTAATACTCATATTCCTCGAAGTACTGGTCGAGGTGGTGGAGTTGGAGCCATATTTGACTCAAGTCTATTAATAAATCCTAAACCTAAACTAAATTATAATTCATTTGAAAGTCTTGTTCTTAGCCTTACTCACCCAACCTGGAAAACATTACAGCCAATTCTATTTGTTATAGTATATCGTGCTCCTGGTCCTTACTCTGAATTTTTATCTGAATTTGCAGAATTTGCATCAGGCTTGATCCTTAAAACAGATAAAGTAATTATTGTAGGTGATTTTAATATTCATGTGGACAACCACAATCATAGTCTTAGCACTGCGTTTATCTCTTTGTTAGATTCAATTGACTTCTGTCAGAGTGTAAATAAACCGACTCATTGTCTGAACCACACTCTTGATCTTGTTCTCTCATATGGCATTGAAATTGATCATCTAATACTCTTTTCACAGAATCCTCTTCTGTCTGACCATTTTTAAATAACCTTTGAGTTCATATTACTGGACTATAAGCCTTTTGGCAGAAACTCCTACAGCAGATGTTTATCTGATAGTGCTGTAGCCAAATTTAAGGAAGTGATTCCTTCAGTATTGAATTCAATGACTTGTCTCAATGTAGCAGAGGACTTGTCTGCTTCCTTTAGCCCCTCACAAATAGATCATCTGGTTGATAGTACTACAGGCTCATTATGAACAACTCTAGACTCTATTGCACCTCTGAAAAAGAAGATAATTAAACAAAGGAGGTTAGCACCATGGTATAGCCAGCAGACTCGTAACTTAAAGCAAGAGACACGTAATTCTGAACGCAAATGGCGTGCCACTAAACTGGAAGAATCTCGTTTAGTCTGGCAAGATAATCTTAAAACATACAGGAAGGCTCTCCATAGTGCCAGAGCAGCCTACTACTCTTCATTAATAGAGGAAAACAAGAACAACCCCAGGTTTCTCTTCAGCACTGTAGCCAGGCTAACAGAGAGCCACAGCTCTATTGAGCCATCCATTCCTTTAGGTCTAACTAGTAATGACTTCATGAGCTTCTTTAATGATAAAATTATAACTATTAGAGACAAAATTCATCACCTCTTGCCCTCAACAGGCACTAATCTGCATTCTGATACAGCAAGTTTGGAAACCTGCTGTAAAACCTGATATATATTTAGACTGTTTTTCTTCCATCGACCTTCATCAAATAACTTCAATAATTTCTTCATCTAAGTCGTCAACCTGTCTCTTAGATCCCATCCCAACCAAGCTGGTCAAGGATGCTTTACCTCTAGTTAGCCCTTCTTTATTGGATATGATTAATCTGTCTTTATTATCAGGATATGTACCACAGTCCTTTAAAGTAGCTGTAATTAAACCTCTTCTTAAAAAGCCCACTCTAGATCCAGAGGTTTTAGCCAATTACAGACCGATATCAAACCTTCCCTTTCTTTCTTTCTAAGATACTTGAGAAAGCTGTAGCCAATCAACTGTGTGACTTTCTCCATAAGAACAGTTTATATGAGGATTTTCAGTCAGGATTTAGAGTGCATCATAGCACAGAGACTGCACTAGTCAAAGTTACAAATGACCTCCTAATGGCATCAGACAAAGGACTCATCTCTGTACTTGTCCGGTTAGATCTTAGTGCCGCATTTGACACCATTGACCATCAAATTCTTTTACAGAGACTGGAACATCAAATTGGCATCAAAGGAACCGCCCTAAGCTGGTTTAAGTCTTATTTTTTAGATCATTCTCAGCTTGTTCTTGTCAATGATGAATCCTCCATGCATACCAAAGTTTGTCATGGAGTCCCACAAGGTTCTGTACTTGGACCACTTCTATTTAGTTTATATATGCTTTCTCTAGGGAACATTATTAGGAATCACTCTGTTAATTTTCATTGTTATGCCGACGACACCCAATTATATTTATCAATCAAGCCTGATGAAACCAATCAGTTAACTAAACTCCAAGCATGCCTTAAAGATATAAAAAGTTGGATGACCTTCAATTTTCTGATGTTAAATTCAGACAAAACTGAAGTTCTTGTAATTGGACATAAAAACATCAGAAACTCTATTTCTAGAGACTTAGTTACTTTAGATGGGATCACCCTGGCCTCCAGCTCCACCGTAAAGAATCTTGGAGTTGTTTTTGATCAGGATTTGTCCTTTAATGTCCACATAAAACAAATTTCCAGGACTGCATTCTTCCACTTACGTAACATTGCCAAAATCAGACGCATTGTATCTCAAGCAGATGCAGAAAAACTAGTCCACGCATTTGTTACTTCTAGGCTGGACTATTGTAACTCATTGTTATCAGGCTGCTCCAATAAGTCTCTTAGGACTTTGCAGCTAACTCAGAATGCTGCTGCACGTGTTCTGACAGGAACCAAGATCAGAGATCACATCTCTCTCATTTTGGCTTCCTTACATTGGCTACCTGTTAAATCTAGAATAGAATTTAAAATTCTTCTCCTTCCATACAAAGCTCTTCATGTTCAGGCACCATCATATCTAAAAGAGCTCATAGTACCTTATTACCCCTCTAGAACACTGTGCTCTCAGAATGCTGGGTTCCTTGTAGTTCGTATAGTTAGTGTATAAAAAAGTAGATTGGGAGCCAGAGCTTTCAGCTATCAAGCTCCTCTTCTGTGGAACAAACTACCATTTTGGGTTCGGGAGGCAGACATGGTCAACACTTTTAAGAGTAAACTTAAGACTTTCCTTTTTGATAGAGCTTATAGTTAGGGCTGGCTCAGGTCATCCCTTAGTTATGCTGCTATAGGACTAAACTGCCGGGGGACTCCCCCTTTCAGGGTTATGCCTAGCCAGGCACGGTATTGGTTGAAGATGCAGTCACATCTCCCTTTACTGAAAACCTCTCTCTCTCTCTCTCTCTCTCTCTCTCTCACCATCACCACCACCATCTGTAAACATACATGTCTGTCATACATGTACATTAATGCATCTTACTAACTAAACTTCTTCCCCGGAGTTTCTGTGCTCTCTCGTCCAGCAGGGTCTCATGGATCGTGACTGCTGCTGTGGTCCTGCATGACGTCCACTACATATATTATTACTGTCATTAATGTTACCATATCTCCATTACAGTTTATAGTAACTTAGTTAATGATTTGCTGCTGCTGTGCATCTGTGTCTCTCTATCTCTATCACAGGTTCCACTGCTACTGTAATCATTTTATCATTCATTGTAATCCATTGTCATTTTTCATTGTAATTGTACAAAATGTTTCTGCTGACTTGTTGACTGTACACATGACATCTATTGCACGTCTGTCTGTCCTGGGAAAGGGATCCCTCCTCTGTGGCTCTTCCTGAGGTTTCTTCCACTTTTTTCCGTTAAAAGGGTTTTTTGTGGGCAAGTTTTTCCTCACTCGAACCGAGGGTCTGAGGACAGAGGGTGTCACTCCCTGTACAGATTGTGAAGCCCTCCGAGGCGAAATGTATTTTGCGACTTTGGGCTATACAAATAAAATTTGATCTGATCTATCTATCTATCTATCTATCTATCTATCTATCTATCTATCTATCTATCTATCTATCTACAGAACTATAGAACATCGTACAGGACTATAGAACCCCCTACAGAACTATAGAACATCGTACAGGACTATAGAACCACCTACATAACTATAGAACATCGTACAGGACTATAGAACACCTACAGGACTATAGAACCACCTACAAGACTATAGAACACCATACAGGACTATGCAGTCCCTGACAAAAGTCTTATCCATTTTGTAGAAACAGCAGCTTATAACCTGGCTTTTAATTAATCCATTGCTTTTAGAAATGGCTCATATGAAAGCTAAAACCCTCCCAAATTATGTTTAATATACTAAAATAAATTTGCTTCACTGAAGAAAGATTGCTCATTTAATGAACACAGAAAGGTCAGATTTTGGCAAGACAAAAGTTTTGTCGCCTACAGAGAGTAATGTGAAAATTGAACAAATAATTTACTTCAAATACAAAAATATGTTGCATAACATCATTATTATTTAATATCTTGTATGACTTCCATGAGCTTGAAGGACTGCATCCATGCGGTTCAAAAATGATTCATCCAATTTATTGATGAAGTCATCAGGAATAGCAAAGAAAGCAGTCTTACATGCCTCCCAGAGTTCACCAAGATTCTGTTGTTTCGTCTTCCATGCTTCCTCTTTCATTCTACCCCAGACATGCTCAATGATGTTCATGTCTGGTGACTGGGCTGGCCAGTCCTGGAGCACCTTGATCATCTTCACCTTGAGGAACTTTGATGTAGAGATGGAAGTATGCGATGGAGCACCATCCTGCTGCAAAATTTAACCCCTTTTATGGTTGGGAATGTAAGAGGTAGCTAATACTTCTTGATATTTTAGGCTATTGATATTGCATTCCACCCTGCAAATCTCTCACACACCCCATACTGGATGTAACCCCAGACCATGATTTTTCCGCCACCAAACTTAACTGTTTTCTGGGTGAATCTCGGATCCATGCGGGCTCCAGTAGGTCTCCTGCAATATTTGCGGCGGCTGTGATGTAATTCAACCGAAGATTCATCTGAGAAATCCACCTTCTGCCACTTTTCCAGCGTCCATCCTTTTTAGCAGGCTGTGGGCCTTGGCAAATGCCACACGTTTTTTAATTGCCTTTTGTTTAGTGCTGGTTTCTGTGCACTGATTTCGACCATGGAGGACATTTCGAGACAGAATTCTACAAACTGTTCTGGTTGACACGGGGACTTGAGGTGACGAGGCCTGGTGGAGTGCCGCTGCAGTGGAAAAGGGGCTGGCCTTGGATTTTCGAGCCAACAAACGGTCCTTCCGAGCAGTTGTCTTGCGGGGTCTGCCGGACCTGGGCTTGTCAAAAACATCTCCAGTCTCTTCAAATCTTTTTCTTATTCTTTGTACTTGACGCTGAGACACATTGAAGGTGTCAGCCACCTCAGCAGTGGATCTGGTCTTCAGCCTCTTGATAATCAATGCTTTGGTCTCAGGGTGAATCTTAGGCATGTTGTCAGAGGTCAAGTTGCAGTTGATGTGAAGGTCTGGTGTGCTGGGGTTCTTTTTATACACACCCACTAATTGATTGATCAATTATTGATCACAGGTGAGGCTGTAATCTAGGATTGGTTGCATCATATGACAAGGCGACAAGACTTTTGTCTTTGCAAAAACTGACTCAGTGGGCTTTACCAAGCTGTGAACGTTAGAATGCTTTTCAGCAGTTTCGTTTGGCACCAAGACATTATTTCAAAAGCTGTTGGGATTGAAATTAGCCATTTCTTGTAAAAAAAATTGATTAGACATATATTTGAGGGGCACTTAAGGTCAACTTGTACCCAAGCGACAAGACTTTTGTCAGGGACTGTAGAACATTGTACAGGACTATAGAACCTACATGACTATAGAACACCATACAGGACTATAGAACCACCTACAGAACTACAGAACACTGTAAAGGACTATAGAATCACCTACATAACTATAGAACATCGTACAGGACTATAGAACACCTACAAGACTATAGAACCACCTACAGGACTATAGAACACCATACAGGACTATAGAACATTGTACAGGACTACAGAACCACCTACAGGACCATAGAACCACATACAGGACTATAGAATCCCCCTACAGGACTATAGAAACACATACAGGACTATAGCCATCTGGCTTTCACTTGAACAAAGCTCAGCATGTCCAATGTGGATGGACCGTGGTCTTGGTGAGTCTCGCGCCATAGAGACGAGTCCTACTAAAACTTTTCTGTCTGAGTACATCATGATCGCCATGAGACTTCCCGTTTAAATCTTCACACATTCATGTTCATGTTCTATCAGTCGGTGGGTGTTCAAACGTTAAAAGGTACAAGGTTAAAAGACCAAATGGAAGGCCTGGACTCGTCCTCCAGGTGTTCCCCTTTCCCCACTCAACAGCCTGAAAGACAAGTCATGTGATGATTTAATGACCAGGCAGTCAGTTAACGAGCTGGAAGGAAACAGTTAATTTCATGTTGTCATTTGTTCATCTGGAAGATGCCTTATTGCTTCATTGCTTATTGCCCTACAGTTATAGAAATAACTCCAGGACTATAGAACCCCCTGCAGGAGTTGGGTTAAATTTACCACTCTTAGATAACACCAACAGCAGAGTGACAAAAGATTATTTACCTGTTCAGAAAATCCTCCAGAAAACCTTGTGGAAGGTGATGGGTTGTCCCATTGATGATTTCTGTCCTGTTAAACCCACCACCTCCTCTGTCATCTTCATCAACACCACCTCCTCTGTCTTCATCACCTCCTCCCCTGAGGTCATCTCCTTCATATAGCTCCAGTTCCTCTCCCATCTCTCCTGCCTGGATAAAGTCAGTTCAACAAAACATCTGATTAAACAGATTCAGGACTGCGCCTTTAGTCAGAAAACTTTCCTGTGATCATTCTTCCTCTTCATCCTGCCCTCAAAGACAATAAATTTCCTAAATTATCATGTTCTCCTGGTCCCTGACATGTTCTCCTGCCCCTTGACATGTTCTCCTAGTCCCCAACATGTTCTCCTGGTCCCTGACATGTTCTCCTGGTCCCTGACATGTTCTCCTGCCCCTTGACATGTTCTCCTGGTCCCCGACATGTTCTCCTGCCCCCTGAGATGTTCTCCTGCCCCTGACATGTTTTCCTGCCTCCTGACATGTTCTCCTGCCCCCTGACAAGTTGTCGTGCCACCTGACATGTTCTCCTGGCTCTGACATGTTCTCCTGGCTCTGACATGTTCTCCTGCCCCCTGACATGTTGTCCTGCCCCCTGGCATGTTCTCCTGGCTCTAACATGTTGTCCTGCCACCTGACATGTTCTCCTGGCTCATGTTGTCCTGCCCCCTGGCATGTTCTCTTGGCTCTGACATGTTCTCCTGCCACCTGCTACCCAGCTTGGACAGGTAGACCCTGGCCCTGTGTGGGTCTCACCTGAGCAGGTGTGGGGGTGGAGCTGCTGAATGACACTGAGGTCATGGTGGCATCCTTCTGTGGTTGAACGCTGAAGAACAGTCCGTCTCGAGGCCAGTAGCCCAGAGCTGCCATGACCACACCCACTAGTAGGACTAGGATGCCGAGTGCTGCCACCAGACCCGAGACTGAAATCAGTTTCAACTTCCCCTTCACCACCACCACCTCGCTCCTCCTGAGGGGGCAGGAAGTGACATCATGACACACTGACAGGTGACTTCACCCCTGAAGTCAGATGGTGTGTTTGTGTGTTACCTCTTCTTCTTGTTCTTCCTCTTGTGGGTCTGTGCTTTATGTGTTTTGGATCTCAGTGAGTCCTGACGCCGCGCATTGATCCGCAGGAGACCACCGGTAGCGATCATTACCACCCACCAAACGAGTGGTGGGTCTGCAGGCTAAGCCCCGCCCACCACCTCACCTGTACTCAGTCACTAGCTTCCTGTCAGACAAAAGGGTAGGTAGAGAGAGAGAGAGAGACAAGCAGGTCATCTTGTGATTATCTGTTTCATTTTCTTGTGTAATTCAGTAACATTATTTATTATTATTTATCTTCAACTTTAAATTGGATGAGACACACTGACCCATTAATATGACCTCCTCATATACACAACAAAACAAAAAGTCATCACACAAAACAACCATAAAGACACACAAAACAACCATAAAGAGACACAACACCACAGCAAAGAAACTACACTAATGGACTATGTCTCCCAGCATACACTGCTGCTCCTCCATAGGAGAGTCTGACAGCATTGTACTGATTCTGACTCACATCTGTACCTCCCCCACCGTGATTATCAATACTGATCAGAACCAATAAAACCAACAGATCAGAACAGAACCGAACCGAACCAAAACCACAGATCAGAACAGAACCAACAGATCAGAACAGATCCGAACCAACAGATCAGAACAGAACTAACACATCAGAACAGAACCAACAGATCAGAACTAACAGATCAGAACAGAACAGAACAGAACAGAACCAACAGAATAAAACAGATGGTTTGGTCTCACTATCTCTTCATGTTTTCATCCTGATGCTCCGATGTTTCCTCGTCTCCTCCTGTCGTTTACTCTGTCTCCTCTCCCCCCCCCCCCCCCTCTCTCTCCTCCCCCTCCTCCCTCCTCCCCCTGGTCATTCTGCAGTGATGTTCACAGTAATTTCATCTCCTTTAACACAGAGACAGACAGAGATAGAGAGAGAGAGACAGGTTACTCCCACTGACAACATTGACAATACTACACACTACCTGTCTGTCTGTCTGTCTCTCTAAACCTGACTCAGAGAGACAGTTTGCATACCTGAGTCTGTCTGTATCTGCCAGTCTCACTAACCTGTCTCTGTCATTGTATTTATCCAGTCCAGGCTCTTGGGTCTGTCCTGGTCCTGATCTTGGTCCTGGTCCTCTGAGCAGCAGTGGATGATGCTGATTCTTGGAAGTTGCTGTTGCTAGGAGACAGAGGCAGAGCAGCTCTGCAGCATTTTGTTTCTGTTCAAATGTTTGTCCCTGCTGAGATGCCGTACGTGCTGCATCAGACCTGTCCACCACCTCTCACTCACTCATGCACCTGCTGTGAATTCTGGGTAAATCTGACTGTGTGCTTGTTTCAGCTTCATGTTGAATTGTCACTTATTTACCATGCTAACATGCTAACTCCAACACAAAAGCCTGTTTAAAAACCAATCAGAGAATAGAAACAATTCACTCACATTCAGCGGTTCGGTGCTCAAAGGCACTGGAACCAGGAACCAGAGTCTTGTCCCCGACCAAACCTATGAACCAATAAATGAGCAGAACTCCAATCATAAACCTTTAATCATCTCAAGGAATGAACAAACAGAAACATCAGCAGATACCATGCAAACTTGAGGGAGCCGCCCACTGTGACATCACCGGGCAGTCAGTTTGAATCGTCAATGACGTTAGAAACTAATGTTAACTAATAGAAACTCACGTTTTTAATTTAAGAAACTTGCGTTAACTAACGTTAGAAACTCACATTTTTAATTTTAGAAACACATTTTTAACGTTAGAAACTCACATTTTTAATTTTAGAAACTCATGCTAACTAATGTTAGAAACTCACGTTAATGCCTTTTTAAAAAAATGATCTTAAAGTTTGTTTCAGAACCAGAATGTAAAAAATCAAACTGACCAATCAAAGCAGAGGAGGCAGGACAGTGATGATGTTTTCACCTTCATAAAACTAATCAAATCCTGAGAGGAGTGATGACATCACATCTTTAAGAGCCATTACATTGGAGGCGGAGCCACAGTGCGATGTCTGTCTGACTTTTTCTATGCGTTAATTATGAGATCATGTCTTGTTTCACTTTTTTATCGTTACTAAAAAACCTTTTCAGGTAATTATGAGATGGTTAAACATTTTCATGGAAACCCAAAATATATTTTCATAAACATCTTTAATTCAAATCTGAGAAAGAAAATTAGAAAACAGAGAAATCTGATCTTCAAACATATGTGTTGTAAATGCTCATGAAAAAGAACATACATGTTAAACTGCTCTACACTGATCGGTGCTAATATTCACTCCAGTCCAGTGATAGGTGAACTCTGATGGCCTGGTTGTCATGGCTCCTGGTGGGTATAACAGGCAGCAGATGAACATTTACCCCCAAATTTTACTGGGCATGGATGCGATGTGCTCCGTGTGCACCGCAGCCAGTGAGCTGTATGTGGCCGCTCTAATCAATGTTTCAAACCCCACCGCCTCCGCCGTGGTCCAGTTGAGAAGCACCCCAGAAGCGGGCCTCCACTCAGCTCCATGGAGAATACGCGGCTGTTCTATTTTTGACGGACAATGTAAGCAGCCGTCGTCAATTTACACAGACCAGCTCGCGCTGACAGGAAGTAAGACACAAAAACGACAGAGAATCTGCTCAATTTTCAAAATAAAATACCCTGTGCAAACTGCAGATTGGAAAAACAGCTAAAAAGGAAACAATTTAACTATGTAGCATATTTACACATGTAGAAGCACCTAAACCAAGAAAACGACTAAATCTGAGCAAATAAACAAAGTCTGGCAGGCAAACCACTCCGCTTCTGAAACGCTCACGGTGGACCAGTCAGGGTGTCCATGCTGACCCGTCCACTGCTCACAGACCAACGATGTGAGCATCAGAACTGGACCATGGAGCGATGGAAGAAGGTGGTCTGATGAATCAGATTTTCTTTGACATCTTGTGGACGGCCGGGTGCATGGGGATCACACGGCACCAGGATGCATTATGGGAAGAAGGCGAACTGGTGGAGGCAGTGTTTTGGACCATGTTCTGCTGAAAAACTTCTGGTCCTGCTGTTCATGTGGACGTTATTTCGACACATCCCACCTACCTGAGCATTGTTGAGATCAAACAAGTCCGATCCATGGAGGACCACCTCCAAACTTCCAGGACTGAAAGGTTGCTAATGTCTCTGAGCCAGAACACAGCACACCTTCAGAGGGCTGAGGACTCCAGACGGGTCAGAGGACTGTTTGAGTGGGAAAAAAGGGTATGCACATGTGTTCAGACATACAGACAGGTGAGAAATAGACAGGTGAGAGTCAGAGAGACTCTTCTTTTAAGGTCTTAGCCAATCAGCTCGCAGCAGCCCTTCCTTCCACCTGGACCACTTGTTTAGTCCTTTAGGCCTTAATCCCAGAATCCTCTGCACACTGGTCATGGTTCTAGTTCTGGTGAGTCCAGTCTTTCAGTCTTTAGTTCTGTGAAGGACTCACTTGCATTAAACCCCGCCCCTCCCACCTGGGCTCGGGTGGAGGTTAGGGTCACATGACGCTGATCACAGCGTTGGTACGGACTGAACCAATGAGGAAATTAAGCACTCTGCGAGGGAGAGGAGTCAGAGACAACACAGTTACCATGGTAACTGATCCATCTGTTTCTGGATTGTATCAGTCATGGGTTGCAGGTGTCAAGTGTTGGTATACTCGGCATGTGATTGGCTCATGTCCTCAGTGTGTGATTGGCTCCAGTCCTGACCATGTGATTGGCTCCCATCCTGAGCATATGACTGGCTCCTGTCCTGAGCGTGTGATTGGCTGCTGTCCTTGGCATGTGATTGGCTCCCCCCCTGAGTGTGTGATTGGCTCCTGTCCTCGGTGTGTGATTGGCTTCTGTCCTCGGCATGTGATTGGCTCCTGTCCTCGGTGTGTGATTGGCTCCTGTCCTCGGCGTGTGATTGGCTCCTGTCCTCGGCATGTGATTGGCTCCTGTCCTCGGCGTGTGATTGGCTCCTGTCCTCGGCATGCTTGAACATCAAGATGGAGTTGTAGATTTTGAGGGCGGGACCAAGTTTGATTGACATGATCCTGACAATGTCCCGTTGAGTGAGGAGGAGGAAGGCCCGCCCATCTATTTGCTGAATAGACAGAGGCAGGAACCAATCAGAACAGAGCAGGTTCAATGTGATGTCATAAAATCTACAGCAGCTGATTGGTCATCTCACCTCATCTCTAAACTGTTTGGCCTGTTCCTCACAGCCGGGGAGAGACTCGATGAAATCTGACACCTGAGAGAGAGAGACAGGTGAGAGACAGACAGGTGGGTGAGAGAGAGACAGTCAGGTGAGAGACTGAAAGACAGGTCAGACATACAGACAGACCTGTTCTATGCTCCACTGTTGGACCGTCTCGGCGTGAACGCCAGCAACGCCTGGCAGCAGTTTGCTGTGTTGCTCCCAGCAGAGCGACAGGTCACGACCCGGCTGTGGCGACATGGCTGACAGGAAAACAGACTGGTGGAGGGCAGCCTGCAGACTGGACTCTGCTGGGGAGACAGACAGGTCAGCATGATTAGAAGTGGTCTGAAGTGGTCTGAAGTGGTGTGAAGAGAGCTGAAGCGGTCTGAAGTAATGTGTAGTGGTGTGAAGTGGCATGAAGTGATGTGAAGTGGTCTGAAGTGGTGTGAAGTGCTCTGCAGTGGTGTGAGGTGGTCTGAAGTGGTGTGAAGTTGTCTGAAGTAATGTGTAGTGGTGTGAAATGGTGTGAAGTGGCGCGAAGTGGTGTGAAGTGGCATGAAGTGGCGTGAAGTGGTGTGAAATGGTGTGAAGTGACGCAAAGTGGCGTGAAGTGGTGTGAAGTGGCGTGAAGTGGCGTGAAGTGGTGTGAAGTGGCGTGAAGTGGTGTGAGGTGCAGCCTTGATCAGACAGGCAGTGATCAGAGACAGGAGGAGCCTGTAGTCCTTCACAGAGCACAACGAACATAACAGTTACCATAGTGAGCTGTTTCCATGGAAACAGCCACATCATCTGCCCACTGTTTCCATGGAAACACAATGAGGAGAGAGGGAGGATGCTGACAGACCTTTTTCATCATTACAGAACATCTCTGGACTCGTGGAGATGAGTATTTAGGAGGAGTGTTAAGGACAAGTGTGTAGGAAAGGACAAAGGAGGTACTGTCTTTGACTATTCGACCGTACTCCTGGTTCAGTCTGCCATACCTGGACTGAAAGCTCTCAGGTGAAGCTCCTCCTCTTCCTGGTTCACACAGAGCAATTTGGTTGGCTGAGACAATCTGGGGGCGGAGCCAGAAGATAATTATTTTTTTGGTTGTTTAAAGAGGAAAAGGGGGAGGAAGAGGAGGAGAAAGAGAAGGAAGAGGAGCAGGGAGAGGAGGAAGAGGAGGAGGAAGAGGAAGAGGAAGAGGAGGGAGAGGAGGAAGAGGAGGAAGAGGAGGAGGAAGAGAAGGAAGAGGAGAAGGGAGAGGAGGAAGAGGAGGGAGATGAAGATGACAATATTTGTGATTGACACACTGACAGTCAGAGCCAATCAGCCTACAATAAACAACTTCCTGTTGTTTTTACCTGAATGCACCTGTCCCCTTAACCACGCCCCCACAGATCAAACAGTTGAAGGTGAATGAGCCAATCAGAGTGCTCCTTCTTTACTTTCATCACCTGTCTGTCTGTACCTGTCTGTCTCATCCGTGTGTCTGTCTATCTGTCTCACCTGTCTGTCAGTCTTCTTCTCTTCCCCAGAGGAGGCAGCAGAGTCTCATCTCTGGGCTCCGTCTTCACCTGAACACCTCTGTTCAACAGGACAGACAGAGACAGAGAGACGGGTAACGACAAACAGACAAGTAGGTAGTGAAAGACAGACAGACAGGTAGTGAAAGACAGACAGACAGGTAGAGAAAGAAAGAGAAGTAGAGAGAGTGAGACAGATTTCAGTTGAAGCACATTATGAATCATCTCACTCTGACTCTGGGTTACCTGTCTGACTGGTTGCCGTGGTGATAAATAGTGACAGGTACGAGGGTGACAGCTCTCTCTCCTCCCAGCCTATCAGGAAGCAGCACCTCCTTACGCATGTTAATGTCGGAGTACGGACAGCCGAAGGCACTGTGCAAGAGATGGCAGAGACATGACTCAGCAGAAAGAGACACGAGTCAGCAGAAAGACACTCGAGTTAGCAGAAATAGACATAACTCAGCAGAAAGAAACATGAGTCAGGAGAGACATGATTCAGCAGAATGAGACATGACTCAGCAGAAAGTGACGACTCAGTAAAAAGAAACACAAGTCAGCAGAAAGAGACATGACTCAGCAGAAAGAGATATGACTCAGTAAAAAGAAACACGAGTCAGCAGAAAGAAGTGACTCAACAAAAAGAGATGAGTCAACAAAGAGATATGAGTCAGCTGAAAGAGACTACTTAGCAGAAAGAGACATGACTTAGCAGAAAGAGACGACTCAGCAAAAAGAGACGACTCAGCAAAAAGAGACGACTTAGAAAAAAGAGACACGAGTCAGCAATAAGAGACATGACTTAGCAGAAAGAGACTAGAGTCAGCAAAAAGAGACATGATTCAACAGAAAGAGACTCAGCAATCTGAAACATGACTCAGCGGGTGAGTAGTTACCTGTGGTGTCCGGTGTATTTCGCTCCTTTAATGTGTCCGATTCCTCTGCAGCCTGGAGTGGGACACACCCCCTGAGAGGGGGAGGAGAAGGGGGAGGAACCTGTCTCACACACAGACGGAGCACATACACTGTTAGAATTGTCAGTATCTTTATCTGACCTGTGTGTCTGACCTGTCTCTCTCTCTGATGTATCTCCCTGGCCTCTCTCTCTAACCTGTCTCTCTCTCTGACCTGTCTGTCTGACCTGCCTGTCTGACCTGGGGGTGGTTCCAGTGGGTGTCCTGTGCGTTGACACCAGCCGACAGGATGGAGGTCACAGAGGTCGCTGTCACACCAGACGTCAAACTGCTGCGACCAGCCGTCATAATGAACCTGCAGGTGACACACCTGGTTATATCATGTCATTCTTTATGACATCACACAGATACACTGATAGACTGTTGACAGACAGGTACGCAGTACCTTCAACCTGTAGTCTTCTGTATCTGTTACTGTGGCGACGCGGATCAACATGGGGTTCCTCCTGTCGACGGCCTCCAGTTTCTGGTTCACCTGGAAACCATGTGGAGCTCTCTGATTGGAGACAGGCGCAAAGACATCTGTCAATCATCACATGCATCTGACTGATTGGACCTGAGAGCTGGCAATCACTGTTTAACACTGAGTCCTTCTCTACCTCCTTGTTTCCTTCTCTATCTTCTTGTTTCCTTCTCTACCTCCTTCTTTACCTCCTCTACCTCCTTGTTTCTTCCTCTCCCTCCTTTTCTTCTCTGACTACTTGTTTCCTCCTCTGCCTCCTTGTTTCCTTCTGTCCCTCCTTGTTTCCTCACCAGTGTGAAGGCTGAACTGGGAACAGCAATGGATCCAGTTTCCTGCAGGTATTCGTCCCACAGGAAGTTCTCTGGGTTGGGATGACCTGAAAAATAAAAGTACTCATTGATCAGAATACACAAAGTACACAGCGTGCTCAGAGTACTGCAGTAATGTGTGTGTTTGTACCCTTGGGAGCGGTCAGAGGTCGTCCTTGGTCTTCACACCAGCCCACAGGATGAATGTATGGACTGCTGCTGTCACACCTGAACGACCAACAACAATGAGTGTTGGTCATGTGATCCAAATACGTCTGTCTGTCTGTACCTGTCTGTCTGTCTGTCTATCATCTGTCTGTCTGTCTCACCAGTAGTCGTACGTGTCGTCCCAGTTGTCGAAGTGAATCAGGAAGTGGTCATCAATGACATCAGTGACTGAGGCTACACAGACGAGTCCGGGGTTCTTCCTGTCGACCGCCTCCAACTTCATCCCCACCCTGAAGCCACAGCTCTGAGAGACAGACAGGTGGACAGACAGGTAGATACTGACTGCAGTGCAACAGGTGAACAGACAGACAGGTAGATACTGACAGCAGTGTGACAGGTGAACAGACAGGTAGATACTGACAGCAGTGGGACAGGTGAACAGACAGACAGGTAGATACTGACAGCAGTGTGACAGGTGAACAGACAGGTAGATACTGACAGCAGTGCGACAGGTGAACAGACAGGTAGATACTGACAGCAGTGGGACAGGTGAACAGACAGACAGGTAGATACTGACAGCAGTGCGACAGGTGAACAGACAGGTAGATACTGACAGCAGTGGGACAGGTGAACAGACAGACAGGTAGATACTGACAGCAGTGCGACAGGTGAACAGACAGACAGGTAGATACTGACAGTATTGTGACAGGTGAACAGACAGACAGGTAGATACTGACAGCACTGCGACAGGTGAACAGGGTCGGAGGAGCAGCATGAGAGCCTGTGGACTGAAGGTAGGACGGCCAATCAAAATCTGTCTCACTGTGACCTGGAGAGAGAGACAGACAGGTATAATGGTGTCACGTGTGTCAGGTGGTCACCTGTGAGGGGACGGGGCTCCATGTACTCACCTTTGGGTGGGTGGAGCTTGTGGTTGCTGTCTTTACACCAGCCTGCTGGTCTGATTTCTGCTGAGTCAGTGTTTACCCAGAAGTCATAGCAGTCTGAGAACCCGTCAATATGGAGACGGAGCCGACAGCCCATCACCTGACAGAGAGAGAGACAGGAGACTCACCTGACCGACCCCAGACAGGTATCTGTGTGTGTGTGTGTGTGTGTGTGTGTGTGTGTGTGTGTGTGTGTGTGTGTGTGTGTGTGTGTGTGTGTGTGTGCGTGTGCGTGCGCGTGCGTGTGTGCGTGTGTGCGTGTGTGTGTGTGCGCGCGCGTGCGTGCGCGTGCGTGTGTGCGTGTGTGCGCGTGTGTGCATGCGTTACCTCTGCGACGGTCAGAACACAGAACATGGATGGATGCAGCGGGTCGACACCCTCGAGCTTCATCCCAACACGAAAACCAGTTCTCCTACTGGGAAAGGACTGGGACTGAGAGACAGACAGGTGAGAGAGACACAGACAGGTGAGAGAGAGAGACAGATGAGTTACCTGTGTGTGTGTGTTACCTTTGTGTGTTATCTGTGTGTGTGTTACCTGTGTGTGTGTGTGTTACCTGTGTAAACAGTGTCAGAGGAGCGGCTTCAGCTTTCTGTTCGTTCAGGTATTGCTGCCAGGACCAGGACCGCCTCTTCACACTCACTGAGTGTGCACACACACGCACATGCACGCACACACACACACACACACACACACACACACACACACACAGCTGATAAACTGCTGTAGCTAGTGACTAACATGCTAACACTAATGAGTTTTTGAATCAGAGCCTCTGATTGGCTGTCATCAGCTGAGGGTTTATTAACTTGCTGGTAACCATAGCAACAGCACCCTGGAACATCATCAATGACCTTTGGAACCTTCTGAGAACATCCAGAAGTCCTGGAGGAGGTTCAAATGGTCATTGAAGAGGTCCCAGGAGTCCTTGAGGGATCCCTGTTGCTAAGGTTACCTGTAGCAACTGCTGGTTGACACAGGTGTGCGTGTTACCTTGAGTGCTGCTGACTTTGTTCTTCATTGTTGTATTTCTGATCAGACAGAATCAAACAGGTGAATCTACGGCAGCCTGGAGGAGTCAAACACAGAAATACAGTTAATGTATGAATAAAGTTTAATGACAGATGTAGCAGTTAGACTCGTGCCCACCCTGGGTTCGCTGTCTTGTGGGACTCCACAGTGGATTGGGATGGGTGGGACACTGAGTTCCTGGTCCTGGTTTCTGGTTCTGGTGTATGTGTGTTAGTTGGACCTGATATCAGTGCTGCTGTGCTCAGTCCAGGCTCCTTCAGTCAGCATCAGTATTGTTCATGAGTGGGTGGATATCAAAGAATCCATACAGTCGTATCATTATAGATTATTTCTACTGCACACACATCATCTTCATCACGGGCAGGAAATGGCTCCATTAAAACACACACACACACACACACACACACACACACACACACGCACGCACACACACACACACACACACACACACACACACACACACACACACACACACACACACACACACACACACACACATGAAATTCACACACGTGTACCTTCAAAATAAAAGGCAACCTGCAGCTGCAGTCAGATTTGGTCATATGATCCTAATAGTCTGATTTGTTGAACATCAGACACACCAATAATAATCAATACTCGTCAATAAGTCATCAATAAATCATGAAAAACATACAAACAGTTAATGACAGACTACAGGCCCCTGAACAAATGTAGAAATACTCGTAATGCTGCATCCAAAGTCGTGTTGAAGTAAAATGTACTATATTCTAAAGGGTCTTTGAGTCACAGAGCAGCTTTACAGTGATAATATGATCTCATTCACGTGTTCATGACTTTAATCATGTATTATTGGTGACCACCTGTCATCATCATGTCATCTGTCGCAGGACTGCAATGCAGTCAAAAGGAAAGTATTGAATAATGCGCAGTACAAGTACAAATACTAAATATTGTGTAGTTTGAGTTCATAATACAAACTCTTATTTTGAAAGTCTGACCGGAAGTGTCTGAGCTAACAGGTTGAATCAGGAAACAACAAACAGCAGAAACCCGGCGGTGATCTGCGGCTCCCTGCCCCGGCCTCCGAGCTCCTCTGAGCGGCTTCAGCAGCAGCAGAGAGCCGCGGAGAGGAACCGGAGGACCAGAGAGAGAGAGGCATGAGGAGCCGGTACCGTACCGACCGTTTAAACAGAACTTACCGTCTCTGACGACACACCTCACTCTGCTGACAGCTACACAACACGGAAGTAATGAAGCACGGGGCACACTACGCATGCTCCAGAGAGAGAGAGAGAGAGAGAGAGAGAGAGAGAGAGAGAGAGAGAGAGAGAGAGAGATCCAATACAGGTTGAAAGTTATAAAGTAATAAAGTAATGAATCGTTGGTGAACTATGAATGAGGTTTGCTTCAACATCAACAGGAAGTCCTGACTCACTGATTGATCAGTTGATCAGTGAAGACATGAGGACAAAGAAGACAGGAGGACAAAGAAGACAGGAGGACAAAGAAGACACGAGTATGTCGTTAGTTTCACCTGTTGTCCTGCCTGTTTGTAAGATAACATACAATAACTTTAACTTAAAAACATGTCACATCAACATTCTGTCTCATATGCCAGAAACATGCTGACATGATCAGGATCACATGAACATGAACTGATCGAGACAGAAGGTATTGTTGTTACTGGATGTGAACACATGATCAAAGTGACTTCACATAATTAAACTTAAAATAAGTTAATCTTTATGTAATATTTTGTAGTCCAAAGTATTTCCACATACAGTGAGTCAAAAGATATTTTTTTTTTACAGTGTCTGCATTCCTCTTCCTGTGGGACAAACAGCTGATGGAGGATTTCTGGAGTTGGTCCAGCTGCTGGTGTAAACTGCTCCTCCCCCTCCGCTCAGAGGCCCGCCCCCCTCATCTCTCCACACAGATGACAGCAGTCGGACTGATCGGAGGTGAGTCTTTTTGTCTCTATTGATCTCACATATTGAGAGCATATTGAAAACATATTGAGAACAATGATAACTCTGATACTGACTCCAGTGATGATACTGAAGAGGAGAGAGAGAGGTAGAAAGTTAATGGGAGAGATGGACACAGACGATCTGTCAGCATTGAGCAGCAGAGTCTGAATCTGGATCTGGATCTGAGTCTGAGTCTTAGTCTAGGTCTGGGTCTGGGTTTGAGTCTGAGTCTGGGTCTGAGACTAAGTCTGGGTCTGGTATTGAGTCTAGGTCTGAGTCTGGGTCTGGTTTTGAGTCTAGGTCTGAGTCTGGGTCTGGGTTTGAGTCTAGGTCTGAGTCTGGGTCTGGGTCTGGGTCTGGGTTTGAGTCTGGGTCTGGTTTTGAGTCTAGGTCTGAGTCTGGGTCTGGGTCTGGGTTTGAGTCTGGGACTGGTTTTGAGTCTAGGTCTGAGTCTGGGTCTGGGTCTGGAAGATCAGAACCAGATCTTTGAGTATCAGCTCTGGACCAGAAGTCTGTTGGTTCATTGAAGAATTACATGAATGTGGTTTATCAGACCCAGGTACAGGTTTTCAGAGGATTTGACGTCTCACTCTGCAGGTCAGATTACTGTCTGAGGACCTGAGTGAAAACACTTACCTCTGATACTCTGATTGGTCGACACGTCCATTTCCTCCTAATGGGCACACAGAAGCAGCTCGCGTTAGCCTGCGCACCCCACTCTGTCTTCCCCTGGGAACCAAAACCATTAGACCAAGGTTCCCCCCAACAAACACACACACACTCACACCCACCTACACACACACCCACACACACATACAGATCAATACACTGGAAGAGACAGACTTCCTGTTACTCACACACACTCTCATCATTAATATTTAATTTAATGTCAGCTCAGCTTTGTCGCTCCAACAACCACAAACTGAAATCCAGTCGGACATAAAATGAGATCAAACTCAGATTCACACCTTTAACGAAGCGAGTGATGATAACACTCAACTCAACTCAACTCAACTTGGTATAGAAATTAAATTGAATGAATTTTAATTATATTAAATACTAATCTAAATGGTTGATTGACTGACAGGGTTTATATCTTGTGTTCCGCACTCTGATTGGCTGACGGGATGTATTTCTTCTGTTCCACACTCTGATTGGCTGACGGGATCTATTTCTTCTGTCTCTGCAGGATGTTGTCTCTACCTTCCACTTCATCCGTCTCTGCCCCGCCCCCTCAGACAGTGACCTCTGACCCCCGTCATGGTACTATGGAAACCTACTGGAGAGAAGTGCGGAGCATCGAGGAGGAGAAGGAGGGAGAGGAAGAAGAAGAAGAAGAAGAAGAGAGAAAGAGTATAGATGGTAAGTCAAACTGAGAGCAGAGTGGGACATCGTCTATCTGTCTCATTTCTACCCATCTTTGTTGACCTATAGAGGTGGAGCTGGAGGAGGCATGGCTAATGGAGGCGGGCTTATCATCCCTGGTGATGGGCTTGTCATCAGAGGAGGCATCACCGCCAGCGGCAGAGGCACTGCTGTCCACGTTAACACGACAACAAGCTGCCACGGTTAGGAAGAGGTTGGACAACTACAATGAGACGCTGAAGACCAGAAACAGTCAACCAATCAGAGACGTCCGGGATATCTTCACTGAGGTAGGAAACATATATATATAAACATACTGTAAAATGGACTGTACTTATATATCTCCTTTCTAGTCAACTGCTCATCAGTCATCATCACCATTCATACGCACACACCCACGGCGCAGCCTTTGGGAGCAGTTTGGGGTTCAATATCCTGCCCAAGGACACTTCGACATTATACATACAGTATGTAAATCTATCCAGTGCAGAGAGGTCTGTTTGTGCCCAGTTGTGGTGTGGTATCCTACCTGTGGCAGTCATTTTCTGATTTATTTTCTATGCGGGATGAATGCAGACTAAAGTTCCCTAAAGTAAGTAAAGTATTTCACTTTGCTCAGTCTGTGTTGAACAAAAATTACCAACAATGTAAGAGGTCTCTTTATGTTTGATGTGTTTAGGGGAACAGTCTGTGCCTCATTTATTTTCTGTATTTGCCATGTGTGGTGTATCACTTGTCCCTTTGTTCTTATGATTGTTTATTGGCTTTGTTTGTTATGTGTGTAGTGTCTAGGATTTCTGGTTAATTTCCAGAAACTTTCCATGTAAAGTTAAGCTGGGGAATTTAGGAAATATTCCAAATCAGAGACTTTCCGTGGGAATTATGGAAATTAATGAGAATTAACTGGAAATTGGGGGTAATTTAATAACTGGGGGTAAGTTAGTATCATGATAAGTTAGCCTCGTAAATGGTCAATGAAATGATGCTACCTATAGCTCATTTAGCATTTAATGTATCAGCTAGCCAAACATTAATACCATACATCAAATATATTTACCCCATAATATCATCAAAACTTTACTTGACTTTATGTAGTCCACAGGCTCAAATGTGTGGCTTCAATAGTTTTTGCTCTTGGCTCTAAAGTGTGGTCCAGGGTTCTGTGCATATGATTGAGGAATAGCAGTGTGTTTAGTGTTGTTCAAATTCAAGTGTAGTTGCATCAAATCTGGTTGCTTTAATTAAGATTATGCTAAAATAATTTTCCCAAACTAAGTTCCTTGTTAAGTGCCAACCTTGACTTTTTGTTTTTTATTCCTGTCTATCCCTATTATTTCCCATAAATTCCTGTTAATTGCCATGGCAAGTTTTCAACTTTGAAAATTCCCAGAATTTTGCAACCCTAGTAGTGTCCATGTCCATCTAAGCACATGTGGGCTGGGCACCGTTGGTGCATCACAAAATAAATTTTACTTACTTACTATACATAAATACATACAGTGCCTTGTTTTGTTGCCTCACAACCTGGAATTAACATGGATTGTTTGAGGATTTGCATCATTTAATTTACCGAACATGCCCACAACAATGTTTTTTTTTTATTATTGTGAAGAAAACAACAAATAGGACAAAATAACAGAAAAAGTCAATGTGCATAACTATTCACCCCCCTAAAGTCAATACTTTGTAGAGCCACCTTTTGCGGCAATCACAGCTCCAAGTCACTTTGGATAAGTCTCTATGAGCTTGCCACATGTTACCACTGGGATTTTTGCCCATTCCTCCTTGCAAAACTGCTCCAGCTCCTTCAAGTTGGATGGTTTGCGCTTGTGAACAGCAATCTTTAAGTCTGACCACAGACTTTCTATTGGATTGAGGTCTGGGCTTTGACTATGCCATTCCAACACATTTACATGTTTCCCCTTAAACCACTCAAGTGTTGCTTTAGCAGTGTGTTTGGGGTTATTGTCCTGCTGGAAGGTGAACCTCCAGCCAAGGGGGGTGAATACTTTTGCAAGGCACTGTATATACAATTATACAAATATACACTATGTTTATACACAAACATACTCAAACTGTGAACTAACACATATGAATAATGTTTTAAACAAAAAAAAAACATGTTTGATATTTTAAATTCTTTCTTTGATGAAAGATGGGAACCACACATGAAGATACCATCCGTTCACCTTCTCTGCGTCTCACAAAGACACGGCGGTCTGAACCAGAACTCTCAGATTTGGACTCATCAGACCAAAGTCCAGATTTCCAGTTGTGATTCAGACATTCTCCAGCTGATGTTGACATGTGTCCCTACTTGAGTCTGGGGGCAGTCCTTTCCCGGGGTGTCCTCATGAGAGACACTTTCATCAGATGGTTGATCTGATGGTTTTTGGGACTGACCTTGAAGACACATTCAAAGTTGTTGAAATGTTCTAGACTGACTGACCTCCATGTCTTAAAGTAATGATGGACTGTTCTCTCTCTTCACTGAGCTGAGCTCTTCTTGTTATAATATGGATTACTATAGTAGATGAATATTTACTGTCTGCCAACGCGACCTCTGGACAACTGATGGACCCACACTCATTAAGAAGACAACAAATTCTACCACTTAACTTTTGACCAGGCACACCTGTTAATTGAAAAGCTTTTCATGTGACAACCTCATGAAACTGATATATTTTGAAACTGTAAATATATACTCTGTTTCAGCCTGCTGATGACTCAGCAGACAGATGCACCTCCCCTCCCTCTCACTGTGCTGAGTCACCACCGAGTCGATACCACACCACCACCAAAACCATTCGTCGAAACACTCACAGAGGTACCTGTCTATCTGCTCTATCCGGCTTGTCTGTTCACCTGTCTGTCTTTTTGCCTGCTCATTGATCAATAGACCTACCTAGCACAAGCCTGTTAGATCCTTAAGGGGGTTCTCATGGTCCTTTAGGTTGTCTTTAGGGGTCTGTTACAGCTGCAGTTCCCAAACTCAGTATATAATTTTGAAATCTCACCCACTAAGCAAATTGTACCATATGATTTGGCCAGAACTTGGCAATATAATAACAAATCTTATGATTTAGCTGATGATTTGGAACTGTACATCTATGAATGTATAAAATATTTTTGTCACGTGAGTAAGCAGGTTAGCAAGACCTGAAGAGAAAGAGCCCAAATACAGACACTAGAAGCTAAGCTTTTGCAGTTCAAGTATTTATTAAGCTAAACATCAAAGAACAAAAGAGGAAACGCTAAACATGAACCCCAGTCATAACACTTTTATGTATTCTGAGGGGCCACACCAATCTAAAATAGAATAGAATAGAAAAATGCATGCATGTATATGCATGGCCAGAAACCTGAATATCGAGACCCCCTCCAAACAGTCCTCGCTGATGACAAGGGGCTGAATGTCTGTTTTGTTTTTTCTGAAGTCTATAATCAGCTCCTTGGTTTTGTTGGTATTGACCACCAGATTATTGTCCCTGCACCACCCAGCCAGCTGCTCCACCTCGCCCTGATAGGTGGTTCCTCTCCAGAGAACAGCCCCACCATGGTGGTGTCATCTGCAAATTTGATAATGTTAATGCTGGTGTGGGCAGGGCTGCAGTCATGGGTATAAAGAGTCTAGAGCAGGAGGCTCAGCACACAGCCCTGTGGGGAGCCAGTGCTGAGGTGGAGAGTTGATGAGGTGTGGGTGCTGGTGAAGACCCCAGCCAGCTGCTTAGCACATTCCTTCAGCACACGCCCCGGAACTGCATCGGGCCCTGCAGCTTTCCTCGGGCTGACCACCCTCAGTGTGTGGCTGCTGAGGGCTGGTAGACAAGATGCAGTTTCCTCTGGTCGATCCACCTCGAAACGGGCAAAGAAGTGGTTAAGTTTGTCTGCCAGCAAATCGTCACCAACCACCTCAAATCCTCCGGGTTTGTAGCTGGTGCAGTGCTGAACCCCTGCTACACCTGCCTTGAGTTGTTGCTGTTCAGGTAGTCCTCAATCTTCCTCTTGTAAGCAGCCTTGGCCCTTCTGATGCCTTTCTTCAGGTCGGCTCTGGCAGTGCTGTATTTTGACTCATCACCAGACCTGAAAGCAGTGTTCCTGTACCTGAGCAGACCTTGGCCTTCTCTTGTCATCCAGGGCTTCTGGTTGTGATACACCTGGATGCACTTATCCACAATGACAGCGTCTATGTAGTGCTTCATATAGCACAGGACAGTGTACTCCTCCAGGTCGTGATGTTCAAAAATATCCCAGTTTGTAGTCTGGAAACAGTCCTCCGTAGCCTCCCCAGCACGCCGGCCCTGCATCCTTGCTTCTGCTTCCTATCCATTTGCCTCCTCTGTCCCCCTGGGGTAGTAATCCACTGAGAGCCCTTGGCTGGCTGTATATGTTGTTCGCCCAACAGAAGTCAGTCAACACTACGTACAACATGTACACAAACAGCCAAACTAAGCACTGATAGGTAGGTAGGTTCTGTCTTTGAGGTGGTTGTATTGGAGGTTGTAGTGATCTTTTATAAGGATTTATAAGTACATATATAAGTCCACCTGAGGGATGATGTTGATATGTGAATTCTGAGGAAATAAACAGTTGTTTTCTGTTTGTGTTTCCAGTTCGACCAACTCTTCCAACATTTCTTTCTGAGGATCAACTAACTGAACACCCGTCCTCCCCGACAAACACACACTCTCCAACAAACACACAGTCCCCGACAAAGAGACAGTCCCCGACAAAGACACACTCTCCGATAAACACACTGACACACCCTCCCTCCCCACATCACCTACAGTCTGTCAGTCAGTCGAGACAAGCTGATTGGCTGCTGCGGGAATCTCCATACTCAGAGGGCGTGGCTGAGCACAAACAGAGTGGAACTTGTTGGGACTGCCTGTGTTTCCATGGAGTCGATGGTGATGACCTTTCAGTGAGTCTGACCTTTGACCTTCTGCTGCTGAAATAAAACAGTAATAACTAACTAATCATTTTTATTCTTATATAGATAGCAATGTTCTAAGTTTCACAATTCCCATAATGCTTTGGAGGATGTAAACAGGAGGTACAATGTGGTCATTAATTCAGTGAGTTAGCTGGGAGCTGTACATGTTTTAGTCTGTAATTTTTCACATGTAGTCAAATATTGTCTAGTGTTTATAGTGTATGCTAACCGTGGAACTAACTGTGTCCATTTGACTGCACTGATACAACAGACCAACTGTCCTCAATAAATCTGTTGCGTGACCCAAAATGCAGACAAACAGACGAGGGAGAAGGAACAAAACAGCAGTTTATTGAAACTGAGGGTAAGAGGTGAGGCGGCGTCTCCCTACGCAGGGAAGGCTGTGTAGGCAGGCAAGCTTATGGGGTGTAGAAGCAGGGAACGAGGGAGGTGGAAAGCATGGCAAGGTTGAGGCTAGAGCTGAAGGGTGTGGTGGCAGGGTGGCTTGGTGGTTAGAGAACTGGATCCTGAAGGCAGAGAACACAGGTGAGTAATACAGTTGGAAATCTCAGGTAGCAAATTCACAAAAGAGCACACAGGCCGATCTACCACGAAGCGGTGACAATCTGGCAGTGAGAACACAGGATGCCGGCCTCTAAGTACTGCTCCAGATGATGATCAGGCTCAGGTGTGTGCAGCCAGCTCCTCAGCCACCCAGCAAACCACACATATCTCTGCCAAGAGAGCACACAGAGCCCCACCCCCAGCCTCAACACACCACAAAATCACTCTCTCTCTGTCTTTCATGTATGCCTAGCATTAGCATAAGCATTAGCACAACTACTGGTTCTCTCCACTGTAGAGCAGGTGATGATTCACTAAAACACTGTTGACTGTCTTTGTCGGCCAACTGGCAGTCACGTTAATGTTACATCAACGGTGCAATGAAGTGATGTTGGCTGTTTCAATGATCAAATAAATTAACAGACTGATTTAGCGTCTATTATCCAGTAATCTGATTGGCTGTGATAAAACAAATAAAACATGAGTTATGAGTTCATTAACGTCCTGTCTCTAAAAGTTTAATCGTCTTGTTTTCAAGGTCAAGAGATATGATGAAATCAACTGTAACTTCCAATGGTCATTAACAATCTATAAATATGTGTGTGTGTGTTTGTGTTTGTGCGTAGTTTGTACCTCTCTCACCCTCTCAGGGTCTCACCTGGGCAGATGACCTGTCATCATATGACCTCATCCGTCTTGGCTTCATCTCACACATCGAGCTCTCCACCTTCCTGCTCACTTTGGGTGTCCAAATCAAACGCAGCCGCCCACTGCGGCACAGGACTCGGGGTGCGCTTCATTTTTACATCACAGTTTGAACGGAGCCGAGCGGTCAGAACCAGGATCAGAACCAGATCCAAATAAAACCATCAAACTCATTATTACTGGATCAGAATCTGGATCAGGACTCCATGTCTCTGATCTGTAGATTTTGTTACAGTGAAGATGAACAGATTGAATAAAGTTTCATGGAGGCTGTATCCTGTCAATTATGTGACCTCTAGTCACAGTGGGGCTTGGTCTCATCTTAACTAGGGGCGTGGTTTTAATTTACATCTGTAAACGACAAATATCAGCTGGGTGTTTAAATTAATTTTCCATCCATATATCTGTAACCTCTTCTCCTCATCAGGGTCATGGTGGGCTGGAACCTATCCCAGCTGACTGTGGGTGAGAGGCGGGGTCCATCATGGACAAGTCTCCAGCTCATTACAGGACACATAGAGACAAACAACCATTCACACTCACATACACACCTATAGACAGTTTAAAGTCACCAGTTTACCTTTTAAGGTCATGTGACTGTGGGAGGAAGCCGGAAAACCTGGAGAGAACCCATGCAGACACTGAGAACCAGCCGAGGTACATTTAGTACATTTAAATGACTTTATCAAGTCATTTAAATGTACTAAACTAACTTGTGTTTAAAGAACACATTCAGAAACAACAGCTCTTCAAGGTTTTTACCTGTTTGTCAAATTCAAATTCAACTTTATTGGCAGGAATTATTATTCACGTTAATTCATATTTTAAGTATTTTAAAAGAAAAATCAATCAAATCTGAATACTGTCTGTCTGTCTTTCTGTCTGTCTGTCTTTCAGATAGCGGTGTGTTTGGAGTTCCTCTTAACTCACTGTTGGAGAAAGACAGGAAGAAGTTTCCTGGAGTCAAAGTTCCTGTCGTCTTCCAAAAGGTAGAGTCAGTCTGTCTGTCTCTCTGTCTGTCTGTGATCTCAGATCAAATGCCCTCAGATTATTTGAACTGAGATTCCTCCAGAAGAACATGAATCTGACCTCTGATCAGATCAGATCACTTTATAACAACAATTTTCACAAGAAGATAAACCTGTACTGTGTGCGTGTGTGTGTGTATGTATAGTTGTTGTGTGTTTTAGAGCAGAGTGGTCTGCAGACTGAAGGGATTCTCAGAGTACCGGGGTCAGCTGCTCGACTGAAGGTAGCGCACACACACAAACACACCCCTAAATTCCACCATGTTCCGTGTGTGCTGAGTTCGCAGCTGTTCTAGTCAATGTTTCAAAGCCCACCAGCCCCGCTTCAAAATCAAAACACCCCGTGCAAACTGCAGATTGTAAAAACAGCCAAAAGGAAAACAATTTAACTACTACGTGCCCAGTGGGGTTTTGGGGTCAAAGATGTTTCTGTTATTTTGTCCACCCAATATATCTTGAAAAGGGGTGGACAAAATAACAAACACCTGTCAATATACCAAAGACCTGCAGGTGTTCTGTAACATTCAGGTGTCAAACGGACCAATCAGGACACACCGCCTGCAGCTCACCAGTGTTACATCAAAACAAAGTTTTTATATATCAAAATAACATGAGTGAACAGCTGTCTGTCTGTCTTTTTGTTTGCAGTACCTACGTAGAGAGTTAGACAGGTGTTGTGGAGGGTTTGACTGGTCTGCAGTCAGACAGGTGGACGCTGCAGGTCTGCTGAAGCTTTTCATCAGAGAGCTGCCAACACCTCTGCTGACACAAACACACCTGTCCACCTACTGCTCAGTGCTTGGTACACACACACACACACACACACACACACACACACACACACACACACACACACACCTCTTTGCCCCCCCCAATAAAGTCTGTTTGACTTTTGATGTGTGTGCAGGTATCTCATCGGTGGTCCACCAGGTTCAGGCTCTGCAGCTGCTGGTGTTGTTGCTTCCTGAAGCAAACAGAGCAACACTCAAAGTAAATTTACACCCACAGCTCACAACACCATGACAACTGATCACCACAGGTGATCTCCTCAGTACAGGTGTGTTCACAGGTGTTCAGTTACAGGTGTACAACAGGATACCCAATCACATGGTTTGATTAAAAAAAACAAACTTTACCCCAGAGGACAGAGAAACACCCCACCTTCCACCTTAAATATGTTTGTCTCCTTCCACTTTAAATGTTATAAATATAAACCTGGCATTGTTACAGATAAACCTTGACCTGTTTAATGATGTGTTTCCATGGTAATAGGCCCTGCTGGTTTTCCTGCGTAAGGTGGTCTCTCATCAGGACCAGAACAAGATGTCTCTGTGGAATGTCTCCATGGTAATGGCACCCAACTTGTTCTCCTGCCATCACCACGGAAACAAGTTTTCCATTGCCAAGCAACAAGAAGAGATGGAGGAAGCAGTTGGCGGCGCTCAGCTGGTCCAACTGATGATCCTACATCAGGACCTGCTGTGTACTGTGAGCCAGAGGACACACTTGCACAGCCAGTGACATCTCTGTCTTAGTTGTCTGTTATATCAGTTTCTGTTTTCTTTGGTAGGTCCCCAGCTTCCTACTGTCTCAGGTGAGACAGATGAACCAAGCTTCCAATCAGAAACACCTCAGCCTGGCTAAGACAAAAACACGACTGCTGAGGAAGAAGAACGACAAGAATGACAGAAACCAGGTAAGACGGCCAACCAGGTGGGACAGAGTATTACTTCACTGAAGCTGCAGGTACACTGCATAATCAGCTGTTCCAATGATGAGTTGATAAGTGTTGGACATACTCAGAGCATATCAGGTGATGATGAGAGTTTGACTGGTCTGATTGTCTGATTGGTCATTGCAGCGTGATGTCAGGTTGTGTTTCTTCAAAAGTTGAATCGGGGTGAAAAGCTCAGTACACCGTTCAAATGAACGGCTGAGGTTTCAAAGCACGGTTTCACTATTTCCTGTGTAATCACAATGCGGGTGCACATCACATCATGTCATTCGTACCGCAGACAGCATTTAATTTTACACACAAATGTGTGAGAGAAGAAATATAAAGAGCGAGACGGTTCATGATGGACAAGGTTTCCTCACTGTCCCATGTGATGTCATCAGTGTGTGTGCCTACAGATCACAGAGCTGTGTGAAGGTGTGATCAGGGTTCATGCACCCCTTCACACAAAGTTCTCCATGGCAATACAGCTTGACGGACAGATAAGAGCCAAAGATGTCACCGCCCGCTTTGAGTGTGACAACAGGTAACAAATATACACACACTTGCTTAACTTCATCAGTATCAATATGTGACTGTCTCTCTGTTTGTGTACCAACAGTCCAGCTCAGCGTCTGTATGAGGTTGGAGGAAACATCAGTAAGTCTGATGTAACCGGAACATCCTGAAAAATTATGTAAACATGATAACATTATGTGAACATAAACATGTAAACATACACAAACACACTACACAGCTTGGATTTTAAACAGGATATTAAAAAACAATTTGTATGTCTGTCTCTCTACTTCTGCTTCTCTGTCTGTCTGTCTCTGAGGTGAGCGTCGTCTCCATCCAGACTGTGTGCTGTTGGATGTTCACAGAGTTAATCCTCACTGTGATTGGCTGATCAAACCCTGATACATAACGCCTGTGACATTCTATCTTTCCACCTTCGGGTCACCTGTACCATGTCTTGTCTCACCACCTGCTCAGCTGTCTCACGTGATGTGTCTCACCACATGTGTAACATCACAGCAGTGGCTTCAAATCTCATCTGTTAAACTTTGTTTTAAAACCAGATTGTCAATAATAAACATTTTACTTTGTATTTTCTCTGAATTGTTTAAATGTTTTTGACCTCATAGCAGGAACTCAATCCTGTTCTTTGTTAAGTGTTAATTATCAGGTCAGACTTTGGCTCATTGTTGATGTAAAACTTCTCATATTAAAAACAAAAAGGTGTTAATTTTTTATCTCCTGCTGGTCAGTGTGAAACATTAACCCATAAACATTTCATAAACATCACGTAAAATCAAATAAACATAATTTTAACAGTTAGTGAGTCAGTGAGTGAGGATAGGGTTAGGAGAAGGTAATCTATCTCAATGACTCCCCCCTTGTGGCCCGACGACACACGCGGTTTGGTGTAGGGAGTCAAGGGCAAGGCACTGGCCGGCGCATGTCACTCGGGCAACCACCCCTCGCTGTGCACCACCGGTGTCGGATGGGGGGAAGGGGGGTGCCAGATCGCCGCACCAACACTGTAAGCCGGGCGAGAGTCGGGTGAAGGATAGGGGACAGAAGACGAGGCCGAGAGGAGGCAAGACGAGGCCGAGGAGCGGAGACAGGGTGGTCAGTAGAGGGAGATGAGACTGCACCTTCACCAATACCGTGCCGGCTAGGCAGACCCTGAGTCTCCCTCCCCAACCCATCGCCCCCCGACAGAGGGGAGAGGGAGGGAGAGGGAGAGGGAAGACGAGGCCGAGAGGAGGAAAGACGAGGCCGAGGAGGCTGAGACAAGTCTGGTTGGGTTTAGGAAAAGATAATTTATCTCGATGACGGCCACCGCCAACCGGTGGGCGAGAAAAAGTAAGAAACCCAAATGGATCCCAGCAGAGTCAAAAGGCCTTATACCAACAAAACATGGTAGGTATGGGGAAACTATAACAACCATGGTCCTGGACTGACCTAAGTCCCAGAAAGGTATGCTCCAAGCTAAAAGGTCTCAATTTAAAGCACCTCATCAGTAGTGGACCCCAGGATCATCAGGTGTTTCGGCCATCATCACTAGACACCTTCACCCGAGGAGGGCCCTGCCGGGGTTGATCAAGCCCCGGAGTGTGATTCTGAGACCTAATCAGGAGCGAAAGACTGGAAAACCGTATACTAGAAAGGTAAGTAGATCGTCACAGCCAAAAAACAAAGTCCAGGTAAGATCCTGCATACAAAAAAGATGCATGAAGTGCGGAAACCGGATAAACCTGGTCCCGTAGCGAAGCCCCATGGATGGGGAGCTAAGTCGTGTTACATCCTCCTAGCTGGGGCCTATAGTCCCGGTGCATCCACGGCCTAATCCCTAACCGGACTAGGGGATGGAAGATTTAGGAGTAAGCTGCCAATTCAACGTGTGTGGTGCCGTATGGACTGTAGCATGAGCGAGGCTAACCCTCATAGAAGACCGAGTCACGATTAAGGTCCTGACACTCTAGGAACAGCACGCAGGGTGTGGTGGTCCAGAGTCGGAACCCAGGGGGGCCGCATACGTACCCCCTGACCAACTGAACCACTTGTTAACACCGCTGAGGTACCCATGGTCCAGCCAATCAGGGCTGAAGGGTAGAGGATCTAATCCAAAACTGTGGAAGCAAGAGCGATAACCATAACCAACCCCTCAGCCAAAGGCACTCCCCCCAGACGAGTCCGGACCAGCCCCGACAAGCGTTGCCTTCCAAACAAATCCAGGGGAAGGAAGGCACCAGGCCAGCAGCGCTCGCACTGCCCCCTGGAAGTACTTCCAGGAGACAGCAGCCACACTCGCGGTGCATCGGAAAGGAACCGCCCACCAAGGTAAGAAAACCTTCAAAATGATAATAACCCACCAAAAAAGGTCTTTTGAAAGTCTTGGAGTGCTAAAGATCTGAGCACAGGACAGACAAAAACCGGTTTGCCGAAAAATCCAAAAATCACTGTGTGTGATGATGATCTTTCCACATACAAAAAACATTCCCTAGAAGAATGTCCGTTTTCTTCTTTTACTTTACAGGTAAGAACCCCGGCATCAGTGCGAAATGATGGCAATAACCACCAAATGACTCCGAACGTCCGTGTTCCAGGAACGACTGACTAACTTGGCTCCCGGGAAGTACTTCCAGGAGACAGCAGCCACACTCGCGGTGCATCGGAAAGGAACCGCCCACCAAGGTAAGAAAACCTTCAAAATGATAATCCACCAAAAAAGGTCTTTTGAAAGTCTTGGAGTGCTAAAGATCTCTGAGCACAAGACAGACAAAATCCGGTTTGACCTCAAAAACCTTCCCCGGTTGGAATAACATCCTACTCAACTGAGTGTGATGATGATCTTTCCACATAGGGCTAGGGTTAGGGTAGGGTGGGTATTCCCTCCGGTACGGGAGGAAGGGTGCACGGGCCCTCCACCCGGTGGGCCTCCTGTCTCCCCAGTCCCGGGAAGGCGGCTGCTGGCGCCGTCTTTCGTAACGGACCGTTGTCCATCCATCCATAAAAAATCAGGTGAGTCGAATTTTAATCAAAAAAATATTTTTTTATTTTTATTAGAACAAAATTAAATAAAAAAATGAAAAACAATAAAGGCTATTTAAATAAACTAAGGTGTGCTGGGCAACGTTTCGACCCGTGTGGGTCTTCTTCAGACCGTGCACACCAAAATAGGCTAACCTAGCTAAACACCAGCTAACCTAGCTAACAACAATGTTGCTATGTTCTCTCCTCAAGAGTCCAAGCTGAAGTGAGCTCCTGCTCTCCTCCTGGCCTTATATAGTCTCACCGGGCTCCGCCCCTTTTCGTCTCCGGTAAGTCTCCGGTAAGTTGCCCGTACATGCATTTTAACTATTTACAATGCAATTTTACATGGTTTTAACTATGTACAATGAAATTTTACATGAAATTCACTTGAAAATTAAAATGGATAACCAAATTATGTTTTTACACACAGTACAGATAATATAATCACCCAAAAATAATTTTTAGGGTTAGGTGAGAGGAAGTGAACTGGGGTTAGGGTTAGGGTTAGGGTCAGGGTTAGGGTAGGGTGGGTTAGGGTTAGGGTTAGGGTTAGGGTTAGGTATATGGGGTTTCGGGTGTCGTCGGACCCCCGACCGACGAACTTTGAAGGGCCATAACTTTTGAACGGAAGGTCGTAGAGCGATGAAACCGGGCTCTACCCCCCCGTCCGACGGGGTGGGCTTTCCAACGGTGGCACCCCCGTCCTCCTACGACCTTCGGTTCCCGAGATACGGCCACTTTTTGGGTGACAAAATATGCATCTCGGGAACCGTAGGTCGTAGAGACTCGGGGACAAGTCCAGCGTGTTCAGAAGGGTCGAATTATGTTCGACGGATGATGGTTCCAAGTCTCTAGGACGTACGGTTGAGGAGTTATTCAGGAAAAACCGCGGCCATTAAGTTACAATGGGACGGGTCCACGAACTTCGAAGGTCCATAACTTTTGAACGGAAGGTCGTAGAGCCATGAGACCTTGCTCTACCCCCCCATCCGACGAGGTGGGCTTTCCAACGGTGGCACCCCCGTCCTCCTACGACCTTCGGTTCCCGAGATACGGCCAATTTCTGGGTGACGACATATGGGGGTTAGGGTTAGGGGTTAGGGGTTAGGGTTAGGGTTAGGGTTAGGGTTAGGGTTAGGGTTAGGGTTAGGTATATGGGGTTAGGGGGTTAGGGGTTAGGGTTAGGGTTAGGGTTAGGGTTAGGGTTAGGTATATGGGGTTTCGGGTGCCGTCGGACCCCCGACCGACGAACTTCGAAGGGCCATAACTTTTGAACGGAAGGTCGTAGAGCGATGAAACCGGGCTCTACCCCCCCGTCCGACGGGGTGGGCTTTCCAACGGTGGCACCCCCGTCCTCCTACGACCTTCGGTTCCCGAGATACGGCCACTTTTTGGGTGACAAAATATGCATCTCGGGAACCGTGGGTCGTAGAGACTCGGGGACAAGTCCAGCGTGTTCAGAAGGGTCGAATTATGTTCGACGGATGATGGTTCCAAGTCTCTAGGACGTACGGTTGAGGAGTTATTCAGGAAAAACCGCCGCCATTAAGTTACAATGGGACGGGTCCACGAACTTCGAAGGTCCATAACTTTTGAACGGAAGGTCGTAGAGCCATGAGACCTTGCTCTACGCCCCCATCCGACGAGGCGGGCTTTCCAACGGTGGCACCCCCGTCCTCCTACGACCTTCGGTTCCCGAGATACGGCCAATTTTTGGGTGACGACATATGTATCTCGGGAACCGTAGGTCGTAGAGACTCGGGGACAAGTCCAGCGTGTTCAGAAGGGTCGAATTATGTTCGACGGATGATGGTTCCAAGTCTCTAGGACGTACGGTTGAGGAGTTATTCAGGAAAAACCACCGCCCGTTAAGGCACAATGGGACGGTGGGCAGTGAAGAAATCACTAAGTGTTTTGTCCGAAATCCTTCCTCCAGAATAGTGTTAGGAGCACGTTTCAGGTGATTTGGAGTGCATTGGTAGTGGTTTGTGGTGACATGTTTTTCGATCCGACACCTGATGTTTGGGGTCATTGGCTGCAATTGAGGAGTTGGTTGGGTTTAGGAAAAGCAACAGGGTTGGGTGCCGTTAGGGTTAGGGTTAGGTATATGGGGCTTCGGGTGTCGTCGGACCCCCGACCGACGAACTTTGAAGGGCCATAACTTTTGAACGGAAGGTCGTAGAGCGATGAAACCGGGCTCTACCCCCCCGTCCGACGGGGTGGGCTTTCCAACGGTGGCACCCCCGTCCTCCTACGACCTTCGGTTCCCGAGATACGGCCACTTTTTGGGTGACAAAATATGCATCTCGGGAACCGTAGGTCGTAGAGACTCGGGGACAAGTCCAGCGTGTTCAGAAGGGTCGAATTATGTTCGACGGATGATGGTTCCAAGTCTCTAGGACGTACGGTTGAGGAGTTATTGAGGAAAAACCGCGGCCATTAAGTTACAATGGGACGGGTCCACGAACTTCGAAGGTCCATAACTTTTGAACGGGAGGTCGTAGAGCCATGAGACCTTGCTCTACCCCCCCATCCGACGAGGTGGGCTTTCCAACGGTGGCACCCCCGTGCTCCTACGACCTTCGGTTCCCGAGATACGGCCAATTTTTGGGTGACGACATATGTATCTCGGGAACCGTAGGTCGTAGAGACTCGGGGACAAGTCCAGCGT